>JAODAG010074256.1:5618-16372 GCA_027574785.1 Orphnurgus asper
TTGTCATTAGGCATCTAATCATTATTGTCCATTAATTATTCCAGGGGGCTATCACCTGTTTTGTCTCCAAACCATAGGATCTATTCCGGTGGTAATAACCTTGCCACAGAGACATTGTTATAAATCCTTATTGAACTGGTCAATGAATGCTTCTAAAGTAAGAATGGAGGAAACTACCATACTACGCCCTAACTATCGAGTAAAACTGGCTTCGGGAATGTTATTCCAGAATTTATTTGGTCGTGTCTCCTTTTGCTTAAATGCAACTGTGTGTCTTAAACCTTGTTTTAAATTGAACATGGTTGCAAAACTACCTGGTAAAAACATCCCCTGAAAAGGACAAAATATAACAAGTGCAATTTTTCTGTTTTCTTTTTTATTAATTATTTAGAGAATTACGTACGCTGTCTAGAAATTGGTATGCAAAATTTGTAGCAAAAATCAACTAATGCAATTTGTAAATGACCATAACATATAATTTTTTTTTCTACTTTAGAATGAGAAAGCATCTGGTGGTCAGCTTTGGTAAAGAAATGAAAGATCCACAGAACACCACCAGCAAAGGCATATTGTACGACTACCATGAATACAAGTAAACTCTTATCTTATACAAACAATTCTAGTGTTAATTTGTTTATCTGATGAATTTGACATTACTTACATATTAGTTATTTAATCATAATACAAACATAGACCTTGACGCTAACAAACAAGATTTCCATGTTAACAAGGGTTCAAAGTGAGAATAAATGCACCGAGTATACTTGAACATCGAGAAAACAAAACTTGAAAGCTATATTAAAAAGAACATTTATGTACAGTAAACAATATAGTACTAATGCAAATAACAGACCTCTGCTCTTTGAGCCAAGACTTTACATGATTTATTAATTTATGTTTATAGTAGAACCTGATTTTTTTTATTATCTCAGATAATTATCACTAGATAATGTTATACTGAACTGACACAGTATGCCACAATAACCCACTATATACTGTAATAACTGACACAGTAGGACACAATATCCCACTATATACATTATAACTGATAAAAGTATGCCACAATAACGCATTATACACTGTTATAACTGATAAAGTATGCCACAATAACTCACTATATACTGTTATAACTGATACAGTATGGCACACGTTAACAACTTGTACAAGGTATCCGGTGTTTTTTTTTCCTTAATAAGAACTGTAAACAGCATAACTGAATTCCAGAATTTGACTAGTATTGAAAACAAAAAAGGAGAACCATCATTGCATTCTTAAACCCCGCCATTAAACTGCTGAATACCAAGATGATGACCAAGTACGCCTCCGCAGGTTTTCATGCTTGTTCCGCCTCATACTTACGCAGAGCATCTACACCGCCCCCTATCACCGCTGCCAAATCTTCCGGTAGAGGGTTCTCGTCCAACACCAGCTTCTTCAGGTTCCTCAGACGAGTCGCGAACCTCGGGGGCAACGACGAAATCTTGTTCCTCGTAGCCCAGATTTCCTTCAGGTCGTCGCAGGAGGTCAATTCCTCTGGGAGGCTACTCACCTCGTTATCGCTTACGACGAGGACCCGGAGGCTCTGGATCTTCCCGACCTCCGGGGGGATCACTTGCAAGAGGTTCCTCCTCAAGTAGATATCTGTCACGTTACTCTGGAAGAGAATCCCGGGGAACTCTGCGATCTGGTTCTCGTCCAGCAAGATTTCCTCCAACTTGCGCAGGTAGATTATGTCCCTCGGTAGCTCAGAGATCTTATTCCCGCACAAGTTCAGGACACGGAGGTTGCCCAGGTCGCCGATCACGGTCGGGACTTTCTCCAAGTGGTTCTTGGACAGGTCTAACTCCTCCAGCAGTTTCATCTTCTCCATCTCTTCCGGTAAATCCGTCAAGTCGTTGTTGCTGAGATCCAGGCTGCAGATTTCGGTCAAACCGAACAGTCTCTCGGGGACAAAGGTCAGCCCTTTCCCTGCAATTTTCAGACCCTTCCGGAGGTCGCCGTTGCTGTTGAGCACGCTCTGTACCTGCCACTCCGACTCGTCCATCCTCCCAAGAAGCTAGTACTCTCTCTCTCTTCAGATGATTATACCTGCAGTGAAGGAAGAAAACAACAATGCATCGAGGTTCCACGGCCCAACATCATAGTTTCAAAGCGGACGGACGCTCGACGATTTGACAAAGGGACGGAAGATGTGCAGCGCCCAGGATCGACGCGCGACCTTTTAGTCGCCAACCGCCTCAACCTTGCATTTTCTAATTTGGGAAGGTGTATTTCATGTTCCCAAAGCCCATTAACCAGGATATAATTGTCACAACCGGCTTGCCCACTCGTTGATGTACATTTCCCCATATTCTCCTTTCAAGAAAATTCAACTAGGGCTCACTGAACAAAATCCTCAATTAAAACTACAGTACGTACATACAGCGCATCAAAATATGTACATCCAATAATACAGTATATACATTCCAACATTTTGGAAATATCACACACAGGTCTCCACCACCACACCCTGCACTTAACCACCATGGTGATTCACATAGCTCTCCCAAAGGCTAGGGTAAAGTAGGAACCTTGTATTCATCTTCTCATAGTTAGGTAACAATAATGCTGTACTTCCTTTAATTAGTCAGAACATTTAACAAACACATTGAGGACACCTGTATCCCACTTTGTCACATGCATAGTCCTTCCCTATTCCACGCTATACACTCACACTTGTGCCAGTTTCAATCATCGCAAAGCATTTTCAGGGACTCAAAATAGTCCCCAGAATTCCTTACACGATCTACTCCTACACAAACGTTTGAAAGTGAAATATAGAACTCTGTCGCACTAAAATTATTAAAAAATTAAACCATATGCCAAGTTGAAAATTGAGAACTCTGTCGCACTAAAATTATTAAAAAATCAAACCATATGCCAAGTTTTGGTGGCCTTCAGGCTACAAATAAAGGCCATATAACCTTGACCTTCCTGGGACTCACATCGCAAATTTGTTCATACCTACCTGGAACAGCAAAGTGCTACATCCTCATCCCTAATGATCTTATCACTAACCTACTAACATCCTCCATCCTTGCACCTGGCACGCATACCCTTCACCTCGTCTTTCTCACAGGACTCTCGGGTCGACAGACCTAACGAATGCACCTCCATGCAGCAACAGTCTTATTATTTTTATCTCTCCAGACCACAAACCTTTACAAACTACTTTTGTCTTCCAGATCTTCACTAACTGGTTCTACCGGCAGAACCTCAAACCTGAAGGCAAAGTGCCAGATTCACGCAACCGTAACACTATCGTCAGGTTTCACCCACTTTCCCTTACCTACCACCATCCAGTCACCCTTGATACATTTACAAAGCTCCAGCATAGCTTCCATCTCCTTGAATTACAAGTCAAAGTTACCATTCGCAAGCCTCCTGCATAGTAATGGAAATACCGGACTATTCCAATCCACATACCACACCCGTCGCAACGAATCAAACCATCTCTAACACTCGTGACTAGGCCTATACAAAAACCAAAAAGAAATATTTGTATCAAACGAAACAACACAAACTTGACAAAAGAGCAGACCTAACGATGTAAAAGCCACACACACACACACACAAAACAAATTAACTCACAAAAATACAACTCATGCCTAACTTAGTACTACAACTAGTACAGCTTAGTCCAAAATGTACAATGACACAACGCACACCAAAGCCTAATTTAATGGATCTAATGCTACTGACACAACGCACAAAGATGCAACAAGCAAAACTACGAAAATACTATGGAAAGATATAAAAAAAAAAAATTCAATGCAGACAAAAAGTAAAAAAAAACTCAAAAAGCTAAAATTTAACACAAAAAGAAACCCGCCAAAAGAGAAAAATCAGCAACCGTAACCAGTAGACCTCCGACAGCTATAGAAAAGGAATGCTGCTCCTCTAGCAACTATCAATATATTGCAACATCTTTCTACAGTATTTAACTAATACGCATGGAGCATTGGAGTGAGTACATTAGACTGAATAGTCAGCCACATTCACTAAGAGCTATTCGGGGGAATTTCATGGAAATCTCAACCAATTTTGCCGCTTAAAATATGATATTTTGCGACTAACTTATCAAATGAATTTAATATTCTGACTAGTGAGGTGGATCCCTTCATAACTTGTATAAATCAGTATCTGCTATAAACCTCTTGACCACAAATAAAATGTGCTACCTGACCAATAAATTTTAAAACTTGAGGCCAAACGGGAGTTTACAAGGGGCCAGATTAAACAAGGTTTTCTCGTGTGGAGCACAGTGCATCCTTTGCCTTAAATAACTGTCAGTATGATTTAATAACGAACAACTAGCATTCCAGTTCTTTGAACAAAACAAGTATAAAGACAAACAAAGTAACAAAGGTGATTGGATGGCCACGCAAGATGACTGCTCCAGAACACTCGCGCACACCCATGAATTAAGTTTACCAGCAGAGTTGCGAACAAACCCCTAGAGGGGTGAACGGCTGGGAAGTTTGTAAAAGACCTTGCTTGTGAGGGGGCGTAAATAGCAATCAACAACCCTATTGTTAAGTTTCTTTGATGATGCCCTTCACACTTCATTGTCGACTTATAAATAGGGTTTCGATGGCTCTTAATTTCACGGTTCTTAATTTGACCGGTGCTACACCGGTGCTATTGTACAAATGACCTTGAGTCACAGATATAATTATTGTCTGATTGTTACTGATGCCTACAGTAACCAGTCTGGGTTTTTACTACTCTAGCTACGGTACGATATGCATTATGCTAAACCCTTCAATGCACAGCGCTCCACAGGGACCATCCAAGACCTGCCCTTCACAGCCGCGGGCCACCGTTGTGCGGCATGGCTGTAATTTAAAAATCCGATGGGCCACACAAGTCTACCGTAGCTTCTTGGTAACGTCACGACCGCCATGGCACAATTACCCTGTCAGAGGAAGCAACACACCGTCGAGCTTCGCGTGAACCGTGCAGATAAGACATGTTTGTCACTTGAATAAATATTTACTGTACCTGAGAAGGTGGAAGAGGGTTAATTAAACCCATGCTCACTCATGAATATTAATTAATAAGCTTAAATTGAGTGAGCAATAGGGCACGACTAATCGTCACGGCACGTCTACCTGTCATATATGGCATTGATCAAGCATTTTGTTGTTGAGATTGTGTTTACAAGCTACAACATTCAAGAGATTTGGTATTAAACAGAATTACGGAGATAGCTGATAGTTATTGTTACATTTACCAAACATTAACCAACACCACTGTACCAAGTACGAAGCTAATCGCACACACGGCTGTAAAGATATGTACAACATCTTAAGAATTTTACATTAATCCCCCTGACCACTCATTCATGACATGAGCACCAAAACAATAGGGCACATCTAATTATCATGGCACATCTATGATCTACCTGTAATGTATGACAACGATAAAGCATTTTGTTGTTTACAAGCTAATTTCTTCCATTTGGTAATAAATCCTGCCCACTCATCAATATTAATGAGGTATTTATTGGCACATGAAAATGTGCATACCTAATATTAATTAATACCACTATACCAAGTATAATTACATGGGAAAAAAAACTTCCAACAGCTAACCAGAGAGCCTATATATTTCTTGTTCATACAGGAACTTCAATCTAACAGCGAAGGCAACGTACATGTATTTGTGTTCTTTGACCATTGGCCTAAAATGTTCCATCAAAGTCTTAGAATCAACGTCCTGAACTTGATAGTTTGCCGAAACGTTGGGAGGTAAATAATGGAGGGATGACAGTTGATAAGCTAAGCACATATTTACGTATAAAGCACATGGGCCAAACATGAAGCCCTGAAGAGGCCATGTGCTTCCAGCCATGACCAAAGTTAGCGAGATTAACTACTTCAACTTCAAGTGCAACCCCTATGTCAGCATGAACATTCTTCTTACAACCGTGGCCGTAAACGGTCTCGTTCTCCTTTTCACACGATCGTTGAAAAAAAAAAGAATACAAACTCACTGAACTGTCAAAATACTGTTATTGTTTAAAGCTTGAACACTCTCTACAGAAATTCCGCGTTCATATCGCAAACATTAAAACTACAGTATGAAGCTACAGTAAATCGTCTACAGTTGGTACTAGATACTGCAGCTAGGTTTTTGTGCAACCAGCAGGATTCCAAATTAGCCCAGTACCAGTGTGCCCATGGAATGCAGTCCCACAGTCTTCACCCATATTAAATTTTATTCGTAAAGTAGTGGAACATTACTTTAACGCCCAGCTTGAACATTTGGGGAGGTGTACAAACATTTGACCTTTACAAAAACACTCCCACAATTTGTAACGCTTAAAATTTATCCTTCTGTTTTAAGTCTGTTGACACTGTGTGATGACTAGTTTTACCCTGTTGTTACTCGGGAAATTGTTTGTTTTCTGTCGCCCACTTATATAGTAAAGGGACTCGTTGAAAAAAACCCTTTCCTCCCTTACCAATGGTATGTTGACTATGTAAGAAAACAAATATGATTTAGTAATTTTGTAAACTTGCTAAAATCTGTTTAAGCCACTAAAATGCAGTAAAATTACCTAGCATTTACTTTATACAGGTTTTACCCTATTTTGCATTATCTTGCATTTAAACCTGAATGCCAAAAGTGATATCCTTCTGTACGATGTTTGTTTAGACTATAGATCTTTCTTATTTCACTTTTCGAATTTATTGGTGTTACTGTTATCGTTAAATTTATTCTTAAATTCTGTAACCACACCTTCCCTCCAATCATTCTTCCAGCAAATCACTCGACAGGTAAGTGTATTCTCTCATACAAAACTCCTCCTTCTAGCTGAAGCCGCTGCAATTAGAAAGAGTCATCATCACGACTGAGTTACAGTCCAGTTAACGAGGGCCCCAAGCATCGGCTGACATGGTGCCTATGCGAGAGTGTTCCGAACAATCGTTATCAATCACAATGGAGCCAAAAACTCGTTAGGAGTCCTGATCTCGAACACGATCCCGATTAATCGGGCAGTGGCTGGATTATTCCCTGGGCGAGGCATGATCTCGACATTGCAGATGACGGACGCGAGTTGCACCTCGATCGCGGACCACTTTCACAAAGAAAGACCGAATGAAGTGAGAGCAACCTGTTCATCACCACTGCACTGCAGCTGTTCTGAGCGAAGTCGTTGCGACACTAACAAAGAACCGAATCACTGAACACCAAGGAAGACGGCACTCATCACTACTGCAAAGCAGCTGTGTCGAACAAGTCATGACTGGGGATCGAACCGCATGGCGACCTTTGGACCAAGACTGGGCCACACCCACTCTCCATTGTTTATATTAATTAATATTAAATATATATTACACATTGAAAAGAGTGGGTGTGGCCTATTTCCGACACCACCATGAAACACCGTACCGTTGATCTTCAACCACTCTCTCAAAGAAACGCCAACGAAAACCCACCCAATAAAAATCAAATGCGTAATTGCCTGGGCCTATATACATACACCTAGTCTATGCCGATTTAGTTTATCATGTATCATAATACAAATAATAATAGCTAGGCTATTCTAGTTAGTGTTACTGGCAGTAGTCTAGCCTAACCATTAGTACTACTCACAGTCCTACTGTTAATTGTTAGCTACTAGTAGTAGTATACTAGTAAATTCTAGAAATAATACTAGTGTCTTTCGTCAATAATGTAATAAAGATGGGTCAGCTTACCAAGTCTCAGCAAAACAGTTTAAACCGTTGAAATTGCAAATATCAGTGGTTGTAACAAGTAACGCTCCGTTAACACTACTAAACACAGGTTGAACTTGAACTTGTACTTTTGAAGGCGTAACTCGTCTACTACTACTTCCAGGGACAGTACCAACTATTTAGTCTACCTCACCAGCGTAACGTGACGATTCAACGACTAGTAATACTACACTATTTATTGACTTAGTTAATGATAATATCATCGACTGATTGATTGACAATGATACGCAATGTTAGATAATTATCACTAATTAGTAAATTAGTTACTTATCGAATACCCTTGGTACATACATCTGATTACATATTTCCCAAAATTGAGTGCGCCCTCACTCGGCTCGTTTGGATTAACATGCTGTTCTTTCTTTACTAAAAAAAATCTCATAAATCACTCACTAATATGCAGGGCGCCCTCAATTAGCAAATAATTATGTCGAAATGTAACAATAATGATACTGAGTTACGCAACCCCTATGGTCAAAAGCATGAACATTCTTCTTACGACTGTGGCCGCAAACGGTCTCATTCTCCTTTTCACACGATTGATGAAGGACAAAAAAAAACAGAGTACACAACACTCACTGGACTGTCAAATATAATATCGCAAACATTAAACCTTACAGTTAAATTGTCTACAGTTGGTGAAAACGGCAGCTAGGTTTTTTTACCTAAAATATTGACAAAGACTGTACAATATCACACAAATCTAGAGCTCAGTCGTCGCACATGGAAAGCCATCGAGGCAATAATGTAGGCCGGGGAGTTTCTCCTCTGTTGCAGATATTTGTAAATGAATTATGAGGACCTTGGTCAAGGTAACTGTGGGCTGAACAATTTTAAGGTAGAGGGAAACCATGTGACATTAAATTAATGATTTCAGTAGAGAAGTTACTTAGAATGACCTATACGTTATAGGTATAAGTTAATATTTATTCATCGACCCTTATTCAACAATGCTCTGTAAGCTGATTGGTCGAGAATGCATTAATGGGCCGGTCATCATGTGAGTACTGAGGACCGGTTATTCCAAAAGCCAGTTTAAGACATGTAATTGATTATTAGTAGCATATCTTACCGTGCCTCTTAGCAAATGACGTCATTCCCATAGTAACACGATTTTGTGGTCATATCTGACCGTGACATTGTACAGTTAGTTACACATTATATATATATACGTATATCTGGTCATCGCGTTCGAATCAGTCAGTGGAAAATTGCTGCCTTTTCCCAAAATATCTAGTAAGAATCGAAGGCCGGTTTATGAATGGAAATAATGACCAGATGATCGGGTATCTATTACCGATATGGAGACCGGATGTGACGTCATAGAAGGCAGCGGTCCGCTGAACCTTCAATAATGACGTCACACCGGTCTCCATTTAGCAATCATGTGAGACCCTATCATCTGGTAATTATTCCCTAAATGTTACACTTCCAGTATATGATACCGATATCACTATTCATAAAGTGTGGGGCCAATTATTTTGCTAATAGTGGCGGGAGGGGTTGGCCCAGTGGCGTAACTCTTTGTAGGGGATTCGAACGAAATGCCAAGGTTTGTAAAATACAAATAGGCCTACATACATACCAGTACATAAACGTACACATGATTGTTTACATTCAGATCGAAGACTCCGTTGTAAAATCCATTGTGCAAACTCCCTAACCCTAACCTTAACAATAGAAAGAATAAATAGATTCTACCGAGGACCTGGTTATTCTTTTGAAATGACTACCGAGGACTCGGAATTCCTTTGTTCAAGTCCTCGGTCAGATGCAAGACAAACGTACCCCATACTTACATACACCCATACATACGCCCGTACACGCAAATTGCCAAAAAAATCGAATATTTTTGGAATTTTGGAAGTCCACAATGGGACAGTGTTCCCCTTCTCGAGCTGGCAAAGTGGGGGAGAAGGTATCGCCCCGCACACACCCTCTTCTTATAAACGAGTAAATTTACTTCATAATTATACATAATTATACAAAAAGGAGGCACTCCTTCGATCCATTAGACCCCTCCCCGGCCCCCAGGACACAGTCCAGTCACCTCTGAATCCTGACGGCGGTCACATTAAAGCTGGCGTTCATCCACGATTATCATCACGGATAGGGTTTGAAGTATAACTTCCCTCAATATAACTAAAATAAATCATCGCGTATTGGCAAAGTCTGAGTTATTCTGCTTCTAATTCGACAAATGAATACGGTACATGCAGTATTTGCATGGCCAAGTTCACACTCAGTAAAACTAGGACCAAATAAATATACAGTAGCCATTTTGAATATCTATAACACACACTGCAACTGCAAATTCCTAACTGGTACCGTCGTGACATTGCTCGTTCTCATCATAAAACTGAGTTTTCCTTCAAATTACATTTTACAGCGAATAAAGCCCGTAGACATCATTTTGATATCAGTTTTATAGCTAAGACACGCCCCCCTTCAATTTTAATTTAAAACTTGGTGGTGGGGGTGGGGGTTATACTATTGACTATTTTGTTTTAATCAATTGGGAATGGCCTTTGGTGACCTTGGCCTAATTAGGTGAAAAAATCATAATAAAACGAATGACCAGATGCAATATATCGTCCTCTTATCTACGACCTCTGTAGTTATTATTGAGTGGATCTTGGTCGAGACGTTTGCTGTTGATATTTCCAACAACGCTGGAAGGGCGCCCCTTTTACTTGATATTGCAGAGCGTTATGCATGATAGAGAGAAAGAGAGTTTGGCCAATTAGATAATTGAGTTGTAACTTGTTTATATTTACGATCACAGCAAAATACATTTGATTTTGTAGTTTGAACTGTAAGTTAAGTTTGAGGTTATCTCTTCGCCTGGGACCCTCTGGGGCTACTGTCCGGGCCCCTGTACAGGATACACTTGCTGTCATTGGTGTTTTTGTAAACCCCAAAGTGTAATAGTTCTAATGCAAAAAGATTCACCCTTGTATCTTTTCA
>JAODAG010074367.1:0-16364 GCA_027574785.1 Orphnurgus asper
ATTATTATTATTACTACTATAAATATTATTATTACTACTATAATTATTATTATTACTATAGTTATTGTTATTACTATAATTATTATTATTATTACTATAATTATTATTATTACTATAATTAGTATTATTACTATAATTATTATCATTACTACAATTATTATTATTACTATAATTATTTGTATTACTATAATTATTATTATTACTACTATAATTATTATTATTGCTACTATAATTATTATTATTATGACTACTATAATTATTATTATTACTACTATAATTATTATTATTACTACTATAAATATTATTATTACTACTATAATTATTATTATTACTATAGTTATTGTTATTACTATTATTATTATTACTATAATTATTATTATTATTAATAATATTAATGTATTATTACTCACACGAAGCTATCAATATGTCAAGAATCAGTTTGTACTCCAGAGAAACAGGTAATGAAACACTGGATATGCTTTTCACTGACCAGTGAGTTACCCTTGCCAAGGCTAGACCATCTGCCAAGGTCTGGGGTTGAGATTTTTGTAGCAGTTTAGGTGTTTTAACCTTGGAGATTATTCCCTTATCATTTCCTTCAGCATTTTTATTACCAAAACAATATTTGCCAGTGGAAAGAATAAAGAATAAACAATGAGTGACAATCATTTCATCATCAATAACTTTCTCTTCGATTCACTCCCCGATATCATCTTCTTGCCCGCAGCGGTCAATGATAATAGCATATGATCGAAGAGGGGGTGGGTATGTGGGTAGGCATGGATGGAGAAGGGAAGGAGTTTACTTTCAATTCTCTATATTAGGTAACATGATTACCAGCTAACCTTATCCAGACTAATTAATTCCTCCGTGTGACGTAGAGATACGGCCGCCTACATTGTCTGATATGATGGAAGAGTGATCCGTCAGTGTTCATTGAATAATTCAAAGTGCCTCAGTGTCCAATAATTTACCGGTGGTTTTTAACCATGCTTCTTAAATGAATAAATTTATCCATCTGAAAGCAGCAATTTTGTTATTTTGTTTTGAATCAACAGAAAATTCCAGTATACCAAAGAATCGCTCTTGAAGTTCAAAGAGGAGATAGCCCAGCGGAAACTGGAGGCGATCACTGGCCAGGGAGGGGGCGATGGTGGTGGTTTTGGGGGATTTGGAGGCCTCGGCGCAGGTGGGGGGAACAACGATGCCAAAAAGGAGGTAAGTTATGGCCCCCGGAAAACCTTTTTTACATCGCTACGAGGAATTAGTGTGTTCCTCGAATTGAGCTTGCTACATTAATTATAAATGTCAATTGTGACCATAATAATCAGTGAGAAGATGATCTCGAACTTAAGTTTCACATTGGCCGACATTTCATTATTGTTATTTGACCGCAGGATTGTCGGTGGGAGTCACGGAAACCAATATTTTGACATGGCGCTTACAGCGGAATAACGGCACAAAGCAATCACTCTGAAAAAATGTTTAATTTACTTTATATGAATATAATAGACTACGAATTAGAACTTCTCATAAATACCCAATTATGTTTGTTTTGCTGTAGCGCGCTCTGCCACGTCAGATAATAACCGTTTGACCTACAGTGCAATCTATCAAAATAGATCACAGTCTAGGGTTGGATTAGGAAGCCTCATATGCTCATATGGACGCTCTGTGGCCTGTGTAGACGTACAAGCCTATAATTCTTTTTCGACCAATGTTCCGAGATTAACGAGGCAGGTATGTAAACGTCAATCCCCCTCCTAGCTGCCCCTGGGGACGGCCATTCAACGACCCCATCCGACGAACGTCTCCAACCACCCTTCTCACGGACCGAGGGGGAAGTGGGAGCAACATGTCCATCACCACTGAACTGCAGCCGTGCTAAGCAGAGTTTCTGCGGCACCGTCTTTCAGTATTCTTAATTCCAGTCTTTGCACAGGACTCGCAAATACTGATTGGAAAGTGCTGTGAAACAAACTTCTTTTGTTTTTACCTTTTGTAAATAACTTTTGTTATATTTGACATTCAAAGCTAATCATATAAGTTAATTAATTTTTTTTTGTAAACTTTGCACGAAAACAATTATTCCTCCTTTTGCTTCCTTTTATTCCTTCATCAGACTGACAAAGTAGTCACGCCTGTGTCAGGGAGGCTCGGCTCCTCGCTCTCCCTTCGTTCAGCCCAAGTGGCGCCGATGTCGCCCTCTGTCGGCTGCGCCGATGCGGAGCCGTCGGCCCTGGAGGAGCAGCTGGCAGCCGTCGAGGACGTGCGGCTCCTCTACCGGCAGGACGAGCTGCTCGGGCAGATCGGGGACCTCGTGCGAGACTTCGACGCCGAACTGAGGATGCTGCGGCACGGCAAGTTCAACCTGGACGTCGACCTGAAGAATGCCGACCTGAGGTCGGTTGGTTTATACCATTCTCCTTCGTCCCGAGCTCCCCAAATTTTATTTTTCCCTTTTTCTGTGTGATTTATTTATTTTTGGGGGGGAATGCATTGACGTAATTGTTACAATTTTTGTTTTACAACATTTTTACCTTGATGGAATGCTTACTTGAGAGTTTTTACAAAACTGTTGTGTATTTTCTCTCCCATCCTTCAGGAAAGTTACTCTGTTCGAAGAGCTGCAGCTGCTGAAAGAGTTCGAGAAGAGAGAGAACGTCTTAGCGGAGAAAGTCGGCTCCAAGATTAAAGAGAAGACCGACATGCGGCACAAGGTCGATAACATTTAATTTCTTTAACTTTTTTAAGTTACGACAATTAACAGTACCCGGTCATTTAATATATTTTTATGTTATTATTAATTCTATAAAATCTACCCGTCGAGGGTCTAACATTTTGATTGGTTAGTACTCTCTCTCTCGCCGTTGGCAGATGACGGACGTGCAGCAGAAGCACGACAACAAGCGCAAGGACCTCGACCGGCTGTCCGACAAGGAGAAGGCCCTCGACGCCAACTTTCAGGTCTCCATCGGGGAGAACAACAAATTCGCGGAGTTCCTCATCAAGGTCTTCAAGAAGAAGATCAAGCGGGCCAAGAAGAAGAAGACCCAGACCGAAGAAGGTGCCTCGTTTGTGTATGACGTCGTTGATCGTCAAGGTGGTTTCTCTCCTCCGCAGGCCACATCGACAGATAAATAAACGTGTCGTGATAAATTGTAAACTGAATTGTAAAAAGAACACTGTTAGTGGTACCCTTATTGGAAGGCAGTCGCCCAGTAGCGTCAGCCGGGGGCACGCTCGGCTTCAAGATGGGTTATTCCTCAAATGTGTCGTGTGCATTTTAAAGGCTTATATTTTACCCTTTGAACGGAATCTTTAAGTATTTTCGGTTGATTTTCCAGGTTCATGATTTAACTGTTAATTGTTAATTTTAAATCGGGGCTTCCACGATGATCGGTATACTGGTACATCCGGGGATTGGCTCTTGGGCAACACAGGTCGATGGACGGCCTACTAATCATTCGTATGGAAGTCACTGCAACCCCCGGTCCCGGGGAGAGGTTCATCGACGGTCAAATGCTGTCGTCGAGCATATTTCAAACTTCTCAATAAATCGGGGAGGGGGAAAAAGCGTGGGTGGAGAGTTTGTTCGCACTCCTTTCGGAGGGAAACCATCACCGCCCGTCTCTCGTTAATCCTCTCCTCTCACCCCCCCGAAAGGTTCCGACGACGACGACGAGAGCTCCGAGAGCTCCGAGGAGGAGTCCGATTGGTCGAGCGAGGACGAGGAGTCGGAGGACGGCGCCCTGGACGATTCAGTCTGCCCCGCCGGATGCGAACAGGTCAGTTATGTTAGCCCCCTCGTAACCCCGACGTGAGTAACTCTCGGTTGGAGAACGGTCCACACGTCCGCTCATGGATGACGCCTCCTGTCGGAATTCATGTCATGAAAACCGGTGTAACGGTTGACCGAACCGAAAGACCGATTGCTAGTTACGCCACGTTATCAATATGTCGGTTATATATCCAGTTTGTACGTCTGCAGTTTGTACGACGTACCCGATATGAGTCCTCTCGGCTGGAGATCGGTTCACACATCCTCATGAATGCCGTCTCCTGTCCAAATTCATGTCATGAAACGGGTGTAACGGTTGACCGAACCGTAGAGACCGATTGCTAGTTTATACGCCAAGCAGGTCAATACGTCAATGTCAACTGATTACATCCAGTTTGTACGTCTGCAGAGGAGGAGATAATTGCCGCTCGATGTGAGTTTTCTTCTTTTTTTTTCCCGGACGAAAGGAGTTGTTCGACAACGCTTGCTCCCTCCGCGAGAAGAGGCTGGACATTGAGGAACTGATGGCGGAGGAAAAGAAGACCGCGGACGCCCTCCGAAAGGAGGTCGACTCCTTGATCAAGAAACAGAAGATCATCGAGACGAACCTCAAGACGGCAGAGGCGGACTTGGAGGCCTTCCAGGTACTTTGTGGTTGGCTTTTTTAATTAATTTTTGTTTTTTCGTTTGTTTTTTCGTTTTTCTTCTAATTCGTTTTTCTTTGACGGCAACGGTCGCCGAATAATTCTTCGGCAAGCGACGTAGAAATCTCGACAGACGGATGCGTCACACTCGATGATGCGCGGTTTTGTGGGGGAAGACGCAGAGCGACACTTCCCCACCTCCCCCCCCCCCAACATTTTTGGTTTCTCAATTCATTGAATTTGATATGAGTTTTTTAAATCATGGCATTATATTCTGATATTGTTGATTTCCGTGAAAAAGGATTATTGATTCTTGACTGAAACCCCGCCACCCCCCCATTTTTCGTCGTTCTTCCCTTCCATCTCCCACGCCCCCCAGCTCGAGAAACAGCAGAAGTTGAACGAGTTGGACGTGGTGGTGACGCTCCGGTTCCACCAGATCGAGTACCTGGTGAACGGCGCCCTCCCTCAGGACCTGACGGCGTGCCTGGTCTTCTCTACTCAGGCAATCGGAGTGCTGAAGAAGAGGATCCTGGAGCTGGAGGAAGAGAAGACTGCCCAGAAGAGGCGCTACAAGTAAAAGATGATGCCTCTTTTTCTTTTTTTTTCAGGAGGGGTTGGTGGCAGGGGGGGGAGAGAAATTCCTCATCGTGACGTAGAGGGCATGATGGGGAGTTGAGGTTTGACGACTGTCACTGATTGACGGTCTATCAAAGCTGGAAGAAGTATGAGGAAAGGCACTACAAGTAAAGATGATGCCTCTTTTTTTCAGGAGGGGTTGGTGGGGGGGGGGGAGAAATCCCTCGTCGTGATGTAGAGGGCATGATGCCCAGTCACAGGTTTGGCGACAGTCACTGATTGACAGTCTATCAAAGCTGGAAGAGGTATGAGGAAAGGCGCTACCAATTAAAGATGATGCTTCTTTTTTTAGGAGGGGTAGTGGGTGAGAAATTCCTCGTCAAAACGTAGAGGACATATTGGGGTGGAGGGGGTTTGGCAACAGTCACTGACTGACAGTGTATCAATGCTGGAAGAAGTATGAGGAGAGGCATTACAAGCTAGATGGGGGGTATGGAGAAATGGCTATGGGTGATATTGAGGGCATTATGTGAGAGGGGTATGAAAGCAGGCAGTCTATCTGAGGGCTGCAAAAAATCACACAAACAGTACAATTTTCTCCAAATGCACATAAACCTGCTTAAATAAATCAAATTTACCACTGCCTGCCATATGTGATTATATCCAGGAACACCACCTTCCTGTTCGACATCAACTTCATAAAATTTTCGTTATCATGAGCTGCCAACACAATTGCTTACACGGACCACTATCAATATGTCAGCATTTTCATATTTCCCCCCCCCCAAAAAGCCCGGAATATCTGTGGGCGGAAAGACAGATTTGTCCTTCCCAAATAATGGGGAAAAATTAAGTGGTCGTGGATAGACCCCTGGGGCCCTGTGTCAACGTCTTTCTCGTCCTGCCCCCCAGGGAGCACCGACAGCAGCACATCCAGCTGAATAAGGACCGGCGGCTGATGGAGGCGAGGATCCGGGACCTGGACGAGCAGTGCGACGAGGCCATGAGGCTCAAGTTTGGACAGGTCGTGGACCTGGCGAGGCTGGACATGGCGGGCGTGAGCAGGGCCGTCGAGGAACTGAAGGAGAAAGTCCGGGTCCGAGAGGCGGGCAACGTTAAGGAGCTGCAGAAGATGGACGTACGTATACGGACGTGGTCTCCCAGGGGGGCAGTGTAAAGTGAAGCATTTTCAGCGTACAGGTTGTCGTCGTCGTAGAGTCTTATGCAAGAAGGCTTTTCTGCAGCAATGCAGAAGGGATCCATCAGTCCTCCTTCTAGGATTTGTTGAAATTACCTCTGATATTATTTAATAAATTTTAAGGCATCATTAATAACATTTTGGATGAAGTGGATAATCTTCTATTGACACATCCTTACAATTTTCTAAATTTTCAAATATTACAGTTTTGGAAGGAAAAAAATTAAATGCCAGAAATACTAAATGAATTCTTCTCTAAGAATTAAAATCTATTTTGGAAAGAGTATTTCAGGCAAACCCAACAAGCATTTCTGCATTCCACTTGAATATCGTAAAATTGCATTTGATAAGATTTAAATGCTGCAGTTCCAACAATGTATCTATTTATTATTCTGTGTCTTTCAAAACCTTTTTCTTGTGTATTAAAAGTATAACTTAATTAATTGCAACATAAAGTAATGATTGATTACAATATGTTTAAATGGGAATGAGATGACTATTTATGAATTTGTTTCTTTATGCATTTGTTTGTTTAGTTTAATTAATGATCGATTACAATATATTTAATGAGATTGAGATGTTTATTTATGCATTTGTTTGTTTATGCATTTGTTTCTTTGTTTACTTAATTAATGATCGATTACAGTATGTTTAATGAGATTGAGATGATTATTTATGCATTTGTTTGTTCACTTTATTATAATGTTTATTTTTTTGTGCGCTTAGTTATTTTTGCTTCTTGTAATGATGTGATTATGCATTTGCTTAGTATCTATATATAAATATATTTATGTTTTCGTTCGCTAAGTTCTGCAGCCTTAATTGAACTCATTGCTTCGCTTTCTTCTCAGCGTACGCTTCTTCTCTGCGTTCAAGGATAATTCACATTCTTCCCGAACTCTCCGCACTTATAGGGCAAAATCTACAGCAAGAAACTTCGCATCACTGAGCTGACGGAGGAGAACACCGACCGCATCCAGCAGATGACCATGAAACTGGCAGAGAAGAAGGAACTTGAAAAAGCCCTGGACGCTCGACAGTCGAGCTTGGTAAGTGTATCTCCTGCGGCTCCCTGTGGCTTACCCGGCTATTGTTTTAGGGCTTGTAGGTCGTCGGTAATTTTCGTGGAAAATACTCGTACACCAATAAAATGGAAAGGATTGGTTATTTTGATGGTTTGTTGAGACTGGATTTGTCTCTAATTAGACTAATTTGAATAATGCTTATCTAAATCAATAGTTATAATGGAAAAACGTAAAAACTTAGCTTGTTGGCCGGTGGAGTTTTATCTGGGGGAAGGGGACACCTCTCTTTTATTATCAGAGAGTATGCTATGTAGCATGATCATCGTTAGTCATTGAATCAAGCATTGAATCACTGAAAGAACATTAATTAATTAATAAGTACTTGGACCTTAACTTGGAACTTCGATAGTTATTACTTATTTAATTAATTAATAACTTCATTTATTATTGTTTAATTAATTTATTGATTTCATGATTGTTCAGCTACATAGATATTTTTGCTTTTAAATTTGCAATCGAGGGAGGGGGGGACGTCCAAGGGAATGGGTGCTTCCCCAATTTTGCAAATTTGCGAATCGAACGTCTACAATAATTTTATTTTATATCAAACGGTGATCGCAGTGGAGAACACTGGTCTTCTTTCTGGTTTGCACACTGAAAAATTCCAAACAAAAAAAAGAGTGTTGACCATAGACAGGATATCACGGCTGGAGTGCAAGTATTGAATGATGAAAATATCCTTCATTTAATAAAAAATGAATTGTTTTAGTTTACCATACTTGGGGTTTAAATGGGGCTCGTTGAGTTATACATCTAAGATGTACAGCGATGTACAGAAGTTCGAAACTGTTCTGAGCAGCGATGTACAGAAGTTCGAAACTGTTCTGAGTTTTTGACTGATATCACATGACAATAATGGTGGGGGTAGAAAAAATGCTCTATTATGATCCCTATTCTTTCTACCGTACAGCTGTATCTCTCCGAAATGGTAAATTTATGTCACACTAATTATTATTAACTGTTTTTGACAAATGTTCCATATTTGTACATTTTTTGTCAGAGTGCCGGAAAACGTTTTGAAAGATTTGATTCCGTGGTTTGGTCAGTCATGCGTGTCTGTCTCTTCGTGGAGCTTGCTATATGTTAGAGAACAAGCATAATCACTTTTTTTGGCTTAAAGCAAGTTATGTAGTAGAGCTGTCATGGGTGTCTCGTGCAGTCGCCCAGGCCTTTGTGATGTTAGAATTTCAGGCTCATGTGAACTTAAAGTCAAGGCTCATGTGAAATGCAAATGTCCAGGCTCATGGGAACTTTAAATGTCAATTCTCATGTGATATGAAAAAGTCCAGGCTCATGGGAACTTTAAATGTTAATTCCCATGTGAAATGAAAAGTCTAGGCTCATGGGAACTTTAAATGTCAATTCTCATGTGAAATGAAAAAGTTCAGGCTCATGGGAACTTTAAATGTCAATTCCCATGTGAAATGAAAAGTCTAGGCTCGTGGGAACTTTAAATGTCAATTCTCATGTGAAATGAAAAGTCCAGGCTCTTGGGAACTTTAAATGTCAATTCCCATGTGAAATGAAAAGTCTAGGCTCATGGGAACTTTAAATGTTAATTCTCATGTGAAGTGAAAAAGTCCAGGCTCACGTGAACTTTAAATGTCAATTCTCATGTGAAATGAAAAGTCCAGGCTCATGTGAACTTTTAATGTCAATTTTCATGTGAAAGGAAACTCCAGACCGATATGATTTAAATGTCAATGAAGTGGCACAGCCTGCCAACACTCCTGGAGAGGTACCGAAGGCTGTTGCTCGTCACCGAGCATTCTGCTGATTTGATTGCAAATATAGTACGTTTGAAATGCTGACACGTTTTGTTCTCTTTTCTCGGCTCTCGGACTATTTTACTTCCAGAGTTATGATCTTGTTTTGAATTCTCTCTGTGATTTTGCATGCAAAATTTGCTAATTTTTCCATTGCTTGTGATCGTTGTAATCGATTGTTGGAAATTGTTCATTTTTTGTCGTTAAATGTTATATGATCACCTTTCGGTTCACTGCTTTTTTTGGCCATAAATTTATCAGATTTCCTTCACACTCGTATGGTCAGCTGTGCATGGTGTTAAATATGTGTTTTTTTTTTTTACTATCGAATGTGCTGAATTTCCAATACCTCCCAACGTCTCTCCTTAAAATAAATTTAATTAAAGAAAATTTTAAGTTCCAAGGAAACTGCAGTGAGCAAATAGGTTAAATGTTCTGTGGAAGTCACAAAGGGAAGAATACTGCCTGCAGCCTGTGAGGGTCATGAAGCTAGCTTTCATTTAAAGGCAACGGATCCATCCAATCGTGGCCGTCCTTGTTCATGGCCTAGGTTCAGTCCTGCTACGATGCAATTATCGCCCGCTTCAAGACATTAATCTAGCTTTCAGTAAAGGATCATGATCATCCATCAGTCTTGGTCATATGTATTGACCTGCATGAGTTTAGTCATGTTACATTGGTGCACTCTCAGAAGTTATTACCAGCTTCGAGCCCTTAATGTTGCTTGGCTTTCATTAAAGGATCATGATCCATCAGTCATGGTTATGTCGTTTCCTAAATTTAGTCATGCTGCAGTGCACACTCCCTGAGGTTATTACCAGCTTCGAGCCCTTAATCTAGCTTGGGTTTCATTAAAGGATCATGATCCATCAGTCATGGTTATGTCATTGCCTAAAATTAGTCATGCTGCAACGGACACTCCCTGAGGTTATTGCCAGCTTCGAGCCCTTAATCTAGCTAGGCTTTCATTAAAGGATCATGATCCATCAGTCATGGTTATGTCATCCTAGGTACGCAAATCTTTTCAGAATGCCGAAAATCTTTTCGTAATTATGCAAAAATAATAAAGAAAACTACGTGGCAGCTGTGTACGCTTCATGTTGAATTTTTTTAAATTATTTTTTTCCCCTCCTTCAAGGGCGGTGAGTTCCAGGGCAGCCGTGCAGCAGACGTCATGGAGAGGAAAAGACTGATCCAATTGGTTCAGGTAACTTGGCTAATTTCTGTTTGTAATTTTGCTTTCTGTCCGCATGCATACGTTACCCTTAGGTTATATTGGACGGGGTAACTTTGAAGCGGCCGATTGTCAAATTTGGCTGTCGCAAAAGAATATTTGTCCAGTTTCGTAGAGTGGCGATCTAAAGCGCCGGAGATGTACGCCATTATTTGCAAAAATGCGCAAAGTTGTCCAACAAACAAATTTATTGAGTAAAATCTGCGTTCTTTCAGCCCTTTCCCACAATGCAAACTGCTTCATTATAATAGTTTTATACTGAGTTTTATATATTGACAGTTTGATAGTTATTGATAGAAGGCTAGTAGTTACATCTGTATGCCAATAATTATTTTGGCTTTCCTTTGGTACTGAATATATGAAGCATTTAAAAAATAATAATTCAAAGCTAATATATATATACTCAGTCATAAGGAAATCTAATAAGAAGGTTAATGGCTTTGCCAACAGTGGAATCTTCACCTCACGAGTCTCTGCTTTTAGGCCCAAGATATCTATGCTTGGGCATACTTAGGAGAGAGAAAAAGTAAACAAACAATATGCCTGCTTCTTCTATCTACAGCTTCAAGCCCAAGAGATTGATTCCCTCAAGGACGAGATAGGACTCCTTTCCATGAAAGGAGGTCACATCCTATCGCCCAGCCAACCGCCTCTCCCCCATTCGTCCGCTGGCATCACGCGAAGCAACCTATCGACTGGTCAATGATTGGCAAACCTGGAACAACGTAGTTCCGACATTTCATCTCGTCCTAGTTTTGCAATTTATATCTCGCCTTGATGTTTGATGTTCTTGTTTCTTTCTCCTTTTTAATTTTTTTTCTTCATTTTTTTTGTTTTTTGTTTTGGAGGGGAGTTGCGTTTTGTGCCTACGTGATACATTGATTAATAATCTGTACGAGATCAGGCTAGTCCAATGAGGAATGGAATGCTTTTACATGTATCCTTAAGGCCTAAGTTGCCATCTTTTCATAATTTCCATTGTTTTTTTTCTCCATTGTTTTATTTTGTATATTGAAGATTGAGATATCTACTGTTATCATCTCCCTGTGATAAATCAATTGTAAAAATTAATTATCGTGGCAAGCCCGATATTTGGTGAACGTTGGTAGAACGGGAGGAATAAGCTATCTGACTATTATTGGTGAAGGCACAGTCTCGTCTTGTACAGAATGATGGACTAGGTTTTTTATCTCGTCCGTTTTTTCTGTCATTTTGGAGTGCGGTCTGTTTCTTCTCGGATACTCCACTAAATGCTTTTTTTTTGTAGAATTATCATCTGCATGGCTGCAATCATGGAGGACTGTTAATTAAACAAAATGTTGCTGTTAGTGATAATTTTTTTATGGTCTCTGTGAGGAGTTATCAGAATTTATATTTGTTTGTAGTAGTAAAATTCTGGTGTATAAACTTCAGCGGTTGTCTCAAAATTTGAGTAGAGCGACATCGATCATTCCTCAATAAGAAGTGGCTGCTTCTCAAAACAAAAGACACTGTAGATGATCAAGTGAATATATTCATTCATTACTTGATAACAAGAGGTTGCTCATCAAAACAAAACACACTGTATATGATCAAGTGAATATATTCATTCATTACTTGATAACAAGAGGTTGCTCCTCAAAACAAAACACACTGTATATGATCATGCGAATACAGTCATTCATTACTTGGTAACAAGAGGTTGCTCAAGGAACAGCACAAAGCCGCGGTGGGCATTGTGTAACGATTTGGACCTTTAGCTTGACTTTTAGCTTGACCCATCAGTCAAATGTGGGGGGGGGGGTGTCATGGTTTACGAATTAGTTGTCGCTGGACCACTACACCGTCTATAGTCTACTAGCTGTCAATTAGGTCCCGATGTAAGTGGCAGTAATATATGAAATGGATAAGATTTGTCTCTGCAAGCGAAGTAACAAGACGTCGATTCCCTTAAAACTTGTCCGACCTCACTCAACAATGTTTGAGTACGAGTAAGGGAGGCCCTACGCTTGGCTGTCTGGCAGCTAAGTTCAACTCGGGTGCTCGAGACGAGTCAGCATTAATAACTAAGTGATTGACTCGCACTGATAATCCACTCGGCATAACTAGTAAATTTATTATATTCCTAGACGATCGTGCGAGGTAAAGAGTTGAAGAAACACGTATGCTGTCTCTGCCATGTAGGCTACAAAGAAAATTGGAGGAAAACTCTTAGGGATGAATCCTCATGCGTCCGTTTATTTCGTGCGTCCGTTTATTACGTGCGTCCCTCCCTTTGGGATAGGTAGCCATGGAATACTGATCATGCGACATGACACGGCGATGTCAAGATTATATTGTGGTGGCATCTGGCGAGGACCAGGGAGGAGGGGTAGACAGTCCCGTCGGAGACCAGGAGTCTTCTTCACCTGGAGGCTCCGCCCTTTTTGTAACATTTAATCTGAGATGTTGGATGACGTCACTGATATAGAAGAATGGCATCTAATGGGACTAACAACATTGTGTTGTGTATCTTACCTAGTCCTCAAAACGTACGCACATATATTTTACGTTTCGTTTACAAAAGTAATACACGAAACGAACGCGAGTTACCGTATAGACTAATTCGTATCTTATGTATAGCCTACTCACATTGGTAACGCCAGTTTCATTCCTTTCGCACAAGTGATTGCGCCCTAAAGATAAAATAGTAAATTCAGTAGATGAAAACGGTAGGTAGGAGTTGTTCACTGAAGATGTGATCCGGACCTAGCCTTCATGTTTGACATTTACATCTCATGCGCCAACCCAAAAGTATAGTGAAGACTGGCTACTACTCGCGAAATGTTTGGACGGTTTTAATTTGTGTTCATTGCATAGGGCCAGGCCTATTAATAAGAAAATATACCAGCCTGTAGCTGTTTTCGTTTTTCGGAACTTTATTTCAGCCAGTAGGCCTCGAGTCATTTCCAAATACAAATGCATTTTTTTAATAACAAATAAATTATTGAACAATTTAAATGCAAATTAAGTACATAATGAAAAAATTAGGCTGAGGATATATACCAAAGAAGTTAACATTAGGGCAACCTTCCCCTTAGAGCGAAGCAGCAAAATCAGTGTTTATCTACTGTTTACTTCATGCTGATTCAGGATTAAATTCTGACCAGCCCTATTAACTTAACAAGAGGAAAACCACAATTTCATGCATTCATGTGTGAATTATATCAAGGCATATTGGGGACTGTAGATGCAGTAGTGCTAACTGTATGCAAAGGGAGTTGTACAGGCCATGATCAGTAGTTAATCTGTGTCATAACTGCTGCTTTTTTTACTAGGTGTGATAATCCTTTATCATAAACTATGAAGTGTCAGACTTCTGGACCTTCTAGCCTGATCTGGGAATGGGCAGGTCGGGTTAAGTTTGCTGCATCGCTCTAAGGGCTGTTGTGCCCTATTGACTTGCACTCCTACGTACCATGCAGTTCTATATTTATAGTGCAATATTCTTTGCTTAATTGTATCATTAAACAGACTCTGATCTTAAATCAAGACCGAACAATTATATTTCGCACACATCACACATTTTACCGGACTAAAAAATCTTTTTCGATAGTGGTTGAAATTCGTTTTGAATTATCGTTTAATCCTTTTAGGCGAAATCTACCAGGATATAGTACATGTGTATAGTTTGCAAAGATTTTTGACACCATGGCTGTATACTGTATCTCAAACAATTTCCTAGCGTATAAGCAGTACCTATCTGCCTATAATATATGCGCAGCCAATACTAAAGGGCTATAGACCCATATGGCCTACAGTAATGGGATGCACAAAGCAGTAGTCATGGCAACATTTCCTGACAGCTAGCTGCAGCCTCCCTCCGGCCCACTCATTTCGGGAAGAATCCTGGATCTGCCACTGGATTTGTTGAAGATTTCTCCCATCTGTACTATAGTTTTGTATATACTTCATGTAATGCCACAAATATAGGATCCATACACATGAGTATAGGTGTAAATATAAGTTTATTAAGAGGATATTATCTATACAAACACAATTTACATACACTATATTTGAGGTAATCTTACATGAAGTACATATACTGCAAATAAGGGATATACATGTATATACATGAGTGTATAAGTTAGGGGATAAGCTAATATGTGTACCTAACACATATGTCCATGCATACACTATATTTGAGGTAGCTTGCATGAAGCACATATCACTTTAACTTTGACCTTTTTAAGTTGTGATTATTCTGTAAATTCTTTTCCCCCGTTGTTTTCGTCTGATTGAAGATTCAACTTTGTTGGAAGTGTTTTACTTCAAAATTTGTTTACATGAAATTAAACGTCATGCTTGTACCTTTTAACATCTTGCGAATAAAATTACATAGCGTAGGGACTCGAATCATAATGAATTTCTGGTTCAGATCCAATTCCAGAATTTGAATATGGGAAATGGCTATATAACTCTCTGTATGAAATTTTGAGCTGTTGGAATAAGGATAAGTTCCTGCCCCGATATGAAATTGAAGGTATATATAGTGACCAAAACTTAAAGAGGGCCGCAAATCTGTTTGTCACGTACATCTATCTGAACCCCACGGTTCCTCCATTTCGACTTTGCCGTGCGTGCACGCACGGCATCTGAATTTCTGCCTCTGGGAAAATAGGATGAAGATAACCGACAATTAGCCAAGGATTAGAGGAAATTGAATTGACAGGTTTGTAGAGTTAGTTCATTCTATGAGTGTTGTAAAAGCCTCATGAGGGGGCGGGGGGTGAAACCAAATATCCTTTAATCATGATTATTTCAGTTTTCCCTTTTGCACCCTTTATTCCAAATCGATGGGGGAGGGTATATCTACAGCTGTATCTACATTGTTATCTTCCAGCCTCCTCTCGTATCAGTTTAATAGCTACTGTACGAAGCTTGCAGCACTTTACCGAGCAATTATCTGACGAGCGGAATTATATTCTCTTGGACGTCCATCGCTCTGTCATGGTCCCTGTCTTTACAGTCAGACGTGCGGATCACTTTGAGGGCATTTCTGGATATTAACGAGACATTGACTGTTCCACGCATGACTCGCAATTGCCCTCCATGCATGTCGCTTTTGAGAATGTCGATACGAGATTGTATATACCTTTATTGTCATTTATTGGAAGGAATAACTCGTGTATGCATGGTAGTGAATGGATCCTCTGATATATCCAAGTATTTAGAAAAGTGTCCCACATAATTGACTTAATATCAAACTTCACATCTACAGTATATGACCTATATGATTGAAGCTTCTTTGAAAATTGGATCAATTACTAGGTTTCATTTTTGTAATCCTAAAGATGGAATTATACGCAGGGTATATATCCTTAATTGTGATTGATTCATGCATGTTCAATTTACTGACCATTTTGGCATATTCTAGCAGATTTGTGGTATCTATGGCCTGTTAAAGGGTCGTTATAGTGAGCCTGAAGAAATTTTTCCGGTTGAGGCTTTTTGGTGTTTTCTTGTTTGATTATCTTAATTTCAAAATATGACATTTACTCTCTGAGGAGACTCTATAATTAAGGAATTATTACTGTTTGTGTTGTTTTGAAAGTTATCCCCACCCCTCCCCCTAGGTCCACCTGACCCTGCCTCTGCATGTTATGATCGATTGCACGGAATATTTTCTTTAAGCGTGACCTTATGCGTGTCAACCATTGGGATTCTTAGAATATTTTTAGTTACTAGTTAAATTAACAAAATTCCGGAGGATCGACCCTGGCATTTGGGTGTATTACACTAAATTGTGATTCATCAATGGTTAAGTACATTGTTCTACATCATGTTGATTAGAACCATGCACTCTGGCATTGTCTAATTTAAAATGGAATGAGCAATCCTTCCCTATACCCTCCCCACTAAACTTGCTGGATATAACTGCTGATGTCATTGCATGCGTACATGCATGCCAAATTAAATAAATGTTATTGTTTTACGTTAATTAAGTTTGCCTTGCACTCTGGCAAAGCGTATGTAGTAATGCAGGGCACCCCACCCCCTCCCCCTCCTCACTTGATGGATTAAATGCCTACATGCTCAATTACCAAAAAAAAACCTCT
>JAODAG010074478.1:0-16359 GCA_027574785.1 Orphnurgus asper
CCCAACGTGGGGCTCGAACCCACGACCCTGAGATTAAGAGTCTCATGCTCTACCGACTGAGCTAGCCGGGCTTGTATGCATTCGTTAAGTTTCCATCTATATATAATATTGAGAGGACAAAGCGCTATGTTTCGATTAGTTGTTGTTTGAACCGTGGATCAATGTTTTCAATTAAATGACAAGGAACGAAGCTTTTTACATGATGCTCATTCAAAACAATTGTTATCTCAAAGAGGGTGACTCTCTACATAGTATTATCTTGTATTGAATTCCGTTACATTTCTTCATATGACCTTTCACCTACCTATATTGATTACCAGTGGTATGTGTGTAAGCCCTAGACATAATCTGCGATCCAAGCTTTGTATTGTACTAGTAACAGACAGTACTACTTGGCTCGAGTCTGCGTCTAACACTAACGCTATACCACAGTGTGTGTGTACATACAGACTACAGTGTTGTTACTGTGCGTGGAAATGGAGTGGAAGTGGTAATCCAATGAGACGGAATAACAATATGAAAATAGGCCTAGCCTAGGCTACATATTATTAATAGTCTAGTGTGGCCGTATACGCGAACCCATCCGAACAAAATTAGTCTACAAAACTAGTAATTATTCTATCTGTTCTACCTCTTCTTTCAAGTATTTGTTTTTTCTAATTTCATCTCGGGATGGCGCTGGAGACTGGAGGTGTGGATCCAGGAGCGGTTTCTACGATTCTGAACCGTCTGAAATCCCAGGGAATATTCGACCAGTTCAGAAGGGACTGTTTGGCTGATGTAGACACCAAGGTCATTATTTTTTTTCTTCTTCAACAGTACTTCCAGTATATAGCCTTAGGCGAAGGCGAAGTTTGATTGATGTTCATGTTCACCCAGGCAATAGGCTGTGCTTATCTGTTACTTCTTATCGGTTATTGAAATTAATTAGTAATTAAGCTACAAATAAGTGTGATGTGCCTGCAGAGGCTACACATTTTGGGAACCATAACTGGCAATAAATAATACTGGCCTCGGTTTGTTATCATAAACTTAGTATCATATCACAGTATCAGACAATACCTGTGCCTGCAGCGAAACCAAATTAGGCTTGCTTACTGACATTTTGATAATGATGTTATAGTTTTATATCCTACTACTACTAGTACTACTACGGTACTACTAGTATTTAGTAAGTAGTACTACAAAGTACTACTACTATTACTATGACTAGTAATTGTATAGTATAGATATCAGGGGTTTCCAACCTTTTTCTACTGGGGTACCATTTCACATTTTCGTGGTGCCACCCAGTACCACTCTACCAATATTCAACTAGTATAATAGTGTGTTTATGCGGTAACATACCTGCGTTAATGTTAAATGTCCACTCCAGTCAATGGGATGGTTGAGCCTGCATAGGTCGATGTTAGGCTTTTGGATAAAGCGCACTGAACATCGTGTTCAACATTCAGTAGGATCTTTGTTTTGTTTTTAGAAGAACGACTGATGAGAACCCAGCTTCACACAGCCATGTAGCACTGGCGTATCCAGCATTTTTCACTAGTAGTAGGGGGGCCCTGAAGGTCTTGCCCAAATTTCTGATCGCCGTCCTGGGAGAGGGGTTTAAGTGCCGGATGTGTGAATTTTTTTGTTCATATAAGGAGGCTTATATGCAAAATGGTGCTATCTTTTTTAAATTTTGAACTAATTTAAGTTTGTATTGAAGAGGGATGCATGAGGGAGAATAAAAAAATACAATAAAAAATAATAATTATAATAAAAAATAATAATAAGTGAACCACGCCGTAAGACCAAGAAAGTCTAAATGTACCACTGGTGGTATGCGTACCACAGGTTGGGAACCCTTGGTATAGATAATAAGGATCAGAAAGGACATTGTCCTCATAAAGGATCCTGAGCCACAAATACCCTAAATTCTATTATCAGAAAAATAAGCATCATAGTAGTACTACTAAGTACTACTACTAGTATTACTATTAAACACTGACTGTGCCTATAGCCTAGTTTAGCCTGCAGTGTAACTAGTAGTAGAAGTAGTAGTAGTAGACTAGTAGTATTAATAATTTAGTTTGAGGCATGCCACGCTCTAGTCTCATCCAGAGTCCGTAACACTAAAAATTAGGTCCAAAACATATAACTGGGGTCGTTAAAACCTGTCCCAGTAATAAGTTTCCGGCATTAATGACCATTCTGCAGACCAGATCGTTGTGTATGGTGACAACTTGGGTAAACAAAGAACGCTCACATGCTGCAGGCAGTATTCTCCTTTTTGTGACTTTCACCCAACTTTTTTTACAGTTCAAAGTTATTGTGGTGTGCTTGTGACACCTTTCGCATGATCTTTGCAGCGACAATCAGTGGAGCTTAGGCTCTTGTCATTTAATTTTGTTTTGTGATTATGTTTTCTCCCAACTCTTTCAGCCGGCTTACCAAAATCTCCGCCAGAGGGTCGAGAGTTACGTCTCCAACTTTTTGTCCCGCTTTACATGGACCCCTGAAATGAACAAGAATCAACTCAGAGACAGCCTCCGGAGACAGATAAATCAGTAAGAAACAGTTGATTCAAAATACCCCACCATTTAGTACCCTTCCAAACATGGGATATTAAATGGTGGGGTATGGGTAGATGATGAAATCGATTAAATGTTGTTAGTAACCACAATTCTTTACATGGCCCAATTGGCAATACATTTCCAGTTAGTGTATAGTACCTGCCACTGTTCTACACCTAAAACATGCCTTGGTTTTGTTCTCTATGAAGCATGTAAATACCAGCCGGCCTACAAGTAGTAGTAAATCTAATATTTTCCCAGCAGGTCGCATTTTTAGCCAAGTGAATGTTTCCGTAATCCTACGACCTCCCTTCATCTTAGATCCGACATGCTGGCCTCTGGAGTAGACCGTATCATCGAGCAGGTCGTCGAACCGAAGATGCAGCACGTGTTCCGGCCGCAGATCGAGAAGGTCGTCAACCAGTACATGCACAGCGAGAGGCTTGACGAAGAAACCGTCAAAAAGAACGGGACGATCATGCCACACGACCACCCTCCGACCAACACTACAGAAATACCCCTGATGACCCCTCCAGACGAAAATGCTGCCACCAGCCCGAAGGTACCATCGCCTCCACCGGAGCAGCCGCCGTTACCTCCAACCCCGGCGATAGACGACGATGAGAAGATGCCACCACCGCCTCAGCCACCTCCTCCTCCCTTACCTCCGTCGTCGTCGTCTGATGAACAGAGCCTGACCATCGACATCAAAGGTTCGCAATAAATCTAATTTGTTACATAAATGTTATTTATTTATCCACAGGAATTTTGGATCATTTGACATTTTGAAATACCCTTGCAGTAGGAATTTCACAGGATTTTTTCCTAGAGTGTTTTAAGTGCATGTGATTCGTTAAACGGTAAACGTAAACAGTCATGGCCCAGATAACATGCTGATATACTGCATCAGCTGACATAGAAATAAACAGTACACTGTACAGTGTATACAAGGATATGTAGAGCCCTACTATGTAGACTATAGCTACTGCACCTATGAATATGCAATACAACACCTACTACGTCATCCATGTATGCTTTTTAATTAAATAAATTAGACTTGGCATGGTAGTGCTTGTAATGATAAGTTACATTATTATATCACAATAAATTTCATCTCATTAATATTCATAGGTGGGTGGGACTTGTGCTAAATTGCTGAAAATAGCTTGTAAACATGAAATCTCAACAACAACAACATATTTTATCAATGTCATACTTCTGTCAAGTATGACATTGATCGATGTCATTTTTACCACAAAGGTCTTCCATGAACTAAAAGTTAAATTCTCTTTTGTGTAAGCTGAATGAAATACAAGATACAGTCCTCCGTTACAGGGAATTATTACTAATGTACTCTTCTCCGGATTCTGTGAGAGTGCATGACTATCAACGTGCATATTTCTCTCTCCACATTTTCTTTGATTGAAAACCACTCAAATCTTCATTTTAATGGCATAGGAAATTTAGATTTTTTCAGGTTTTTTTCTGGTTAGAAGTTGTGAAAGCATTGTTGGTAGTAAAATTGAGTGATATTTTTTTATCTAATTCTCACTCGGCTGATATATTCAGTATTCGGATGTATACGGGGTCGGAGCTAGGTGCGGTAATGCGAGAACCACACTTCTCGTTAGCAGTGCGCGCCTAAACATTCAATAAACTGTATTTTACGGTCCGGACCACACGGATGTACGATAATGAAGACTTGGAGACGGTCAAACATTGTCGATGGGGGGGGGGGGTGTATCGCTGCTAGGATCAAATCGTGGATGCTTGTACAAGATGCTTTAAAAGATGCTTAATTATAAAACAATGATGCATAAGACATAGATGGGTACATATGGTTTGTAAACATTCCTGGATCCATGCCAGTAGATTTGTATTGACAGTTTGATATTAAAATCCCATACAGTACTCCCTTTATTATACTCTCTAAGTTTTTGTTTCAACATCCCTCTCTAAACTTTGAAATCCCTCTCTTGTTTTGGACCAAAGAGAGACAATCCGTCTATTTTAATTTTGTGAGTCTAGCGCCATCCCCGGAAGCATACTATACACTTCTTGCTTTTGCAGATACAGTCATTCTACCGAGCCCTGCGTTTGAGCCTATTGGGTCCAGTCCGCCACACCCCGGCGCAAGCTTCCTGCAGAAGTCGTTTGTGGATAGTCCCATCCCTGAGCCGCTCAGTGATGGGTCCCCAGAGCAGAAGGATATTCGTCAATCGCCCCAAGGGGATCCGTTCAAGAAAAACAACGGAAGTGGACTCACAGATGTCAAGCTGCTGCTGGCCATGAAGGTCCTTGCTAAAAGAGATGGAAGGGGTGAAGAAACCCCGCCTCAGACAGGCGATGCCTCTCCCCTCTCTGAGGGGAAATCTGTGAAGATTGCCAAGAAAGTTACCAAAAGAGAGTCGTCTCCCCTGAAGCCTAAAGCCAAATTTGTTGAAGATGAAAAGGTGGTCTTGGGTCCCAGTTCTCCTGGGACCTGGAGCAATAAATCAAGCCCAAGCCTTCCAAAAGTTGTTAAGAAAGATAGATTGGGAGAGGGCCCTGGACCGTTGTCTTCCCCTGGTACCCCCGAGAAGACGGCCAAGTCGGAATACGAACGGAAGCTGGAGATCCAGCGGAAGGTGGAGAAGCTGATCAAACAGAATATTAAGATCGGGGACAAGAGAGACGGCACGGACTCCGGGTCCAGCGTCGACAGCAGCCCCGATAACCGATACCGAGGGGACTCGGAGCACAGGTGGACGGCGGCCACGCCCAGTCCAAATAGATACCACAAAGACCACAGGACGGTAGACAGGAGCCCGCGGATCAAACGGAGCTGGGAACAGCCGGCACGGCCGGAGGAGGACGCCCTGAGGGCGATATCGCCCGAGGTGATCTCCGACGAGGAACTGGAGAAGAAGAGCGTGAAGGACGTCAGCGACGTGGAGAGAAGCGAAGGGGAGTTGGTCTCTTCGGAGGAGGAGGAGGAGGGGGACGTGAGGAAAGTAGAAAAGGATCTTGTCGAATTGGGCAACCTGTCGGATATCACCGTCAGCTCGGTGCACACCAGTGACCTGTCCTCCTTCAGCGACGTCAGTTCGTCTTCGTCTACCACGGGTAGCGACCTCGAAGATGAGAGAAGACCTAAAGGTTTGAAATTTATCACCGTCTTAGACTTGGCTAGGAAGAGAAGGGGGATGCTTGTGGTATGTCGGGTACATATATTTTTTATTTAAGGTTTATTTTCTGTTGTTAGAAGGATACATTACATGGGGTTGGGGGATAGGGCCTCGGAACCTATGCAATAAAGTCGCGTGTGGGTGCGCATGTGCGGGCTCCCTCGCGCGCAACTTATCGTGTGTGCGATCGTGTGTGTGTGCACACGTGACTCGAGTCTGTAAGCATGATAACTCAAGTGTGTATGGTTGGGATTGACGTCTTACTTGGTAGTTACGTTGGTGATGGTCAATAGATGATCCCTATTGTTTTTGGCCTACAGTAGTTAACATGCTTATAATTTGAGTGGGCGGGTTAGCTTTAGGTAAACTTCTTAAATAACTCCTCAACTGTAGGTTCGATCATCTTTAAACATGTGTCGGGGTGTCCATAACCTTGAGAGCGTTGGGGAGAAAATGTGAATTCTTTAACTGTGAATCCTTTAACTGTATAAAGTTACAATTCAACAAATTAAAAAATATATTTTGAGCATCTTGGTGGTGGCTGTTCATGTGGAATACGGGGGGACTCGATGTTGTCAATATTATTATTGTTATTATTATGATTCTGAACACTAAAAGTATGGTTTACTTGAAAATTTGAGAGAAGAAGAATCAAGTTTCCTACTTTGGTAACTACTGAGTGGCGGATCTCATCTTTGTGGTAACTTGGGTGGTGTTTGGGGATGTTCGAGATATGGTACCTATGACAATTGACCTATGACATTGGATTAGATAATGGATATGGTAGCAACATAGACAGACCAGACTTAAAATATATGGAGTGACATCATATTGGAATGCACTGTCGTTTAAAGAGGGTTGTACAGAATAGCCCTTTAATTTTATTCGAAGGAAATGGTGGGGGGAGTAGAGATTGAGAAGAAAACCCTGTCATGAATATGCATTATGAAATACCTTGTAGGGTAAGGGCATCGGAACCTTGATGCATTACAGCATTCTGGTTACCTAGAAGGGAATCCTGCACCCTCTTTTGGAAACTGACATATTTGACTATTTAAAACTATAAAGTCACATCGATAGTCATCACAAGGTAAGTGAAGTGAAAACCACTGTCAAGTAAAGGCGTGTGCTTGGTCATCAATTGAACAAAAGTTTCATTATTTTTCGTTAGATAGATTAGATTTTTTTTTCTCAAATCGGTCCTACTTTGACTATCGTATCCCAGAATCTTCAGGGCCGGCTACCAACCTGAAATCACTCCCCAAGCAGTACCAGGCCAAACCAGCGGGCTTCCCACCTCACTTCGACAGCAGCGAAGACGAAGCCACCAGAGACGAGCGGAAAAGGAAGGCGGTAAGTTTAGTTTAGTATCGTATGGGTTCAGAAGGTTGAGGAGGCAGGCACATAACATGCATACCATCCTGCTCCCAAGACCGCCATTTAATGTCCCCCATCCGACGGACGTGAGTGTACCTCAAGCTTTGACCACTGATCTCAAAGCCTGAGGGAAGCGAGAGCAACCTGTTCGTCGGCGCTGCGCTGCAGCTGTTCTGAGTGAGGTTATTGCGACATCATTGAAACCCTCCCGACGAAAATGGAACCGAATCACTAAACGGCGTTGAAGACAAACTCATCACCACTGCAAAGCAGCCATGCTTGAACAAGTCATGTCTGGGGTTAGACTCGGCGGCCTTTGGGCTAAAGAAGCGGACACTCAAACCGCTAGGCCACACTCTCACCTATACACCTTTGCTATCACCTTAAAAAACCATCACCACATTTTGTTTGTCAAAATATGCAAATGCATGTTCATTTACATATCACCTGAACCACCGACCGACATGTGTAGGGGACTCTGCCCGGTGCTTTCCATAAAAGAAACAGGGAAGAAGGTCGCTGGAAACTAGAGACGACATAATATCAGCGGCGTTTACACGTCACAAAACTTTTCTGATCGTCGGGTTTGATGCCGCGGCTAATACACCGTGAACCGGTTGTTGCTTTCCTCTCGTTTAGTGTTTGGCTAAAGACGAGCGTGTGAGGCGGCGGCAGCAACAGAAAGAGGAGAAAGAGAAAATGATCAGGATGGCAAAGAACCGAGAGAGGGAGCAGAAAGAGGCTGAAGGTATTGTCTTTTAATAACCAGCTCTATCCTTCACTATCATTATAAATAGAGTTAGGATGCAGACTCAAGTATCAGGTGAGAGGGAGCAGAAAGAGGCTGAAGGTATTGTCTTTTAATAACCAGCTCTATCCTTCACTATCATTATAAATAGAGTTAGGATGCAGACTCAAGTATCAGGTGAGAGGGAGCAGAAAGAGGGTGAAGGTATTGTCTTTTAATAACGGCTCTATCCTTTACTAACATTATAAATAGAGTTATGATGCAGACTCAAGTATCAGGTGAGAGGGAGCAGAAAGAGGGTGAAGGTATTGTCTTTTAATAACGGCTCTGTCCTTTACTAACATTATAAATAGAGTTATGATGCAGAATCTATCCTTCAATCCAGCTCTATCCTTCACTACCGTTACAATTAGGAGTTAGGACTCTAGTACGACGTGTTGTACTTCCGTGACTTGGAATCCACCGAGCCACTCCTGCAGTGTAGTGAGTGATTGAACCCTGTGTACCTCTGTTGTGGTAATACATACCTGTTTGTTCTGGTTTCCTGTTTCAGTAAAACCAGCGGAGAAGAGTAAGATCGACGACGACCTATCGCCCGTCAGCACTGACACGGACTCGAGGGAAGAAGCGGACGCGGGCGACTCGCCAGAAGCAAAGGACCCAACCGCACAGCCCAAGCCAGTTGCTAGGAGGCGGCGGAGCTCCGAGGAAGAGAAGCCCCAGGTGGAGGCCTTCCCAGCGTACGCCTGCAGCACCTCCAAGAGGAGGAGACGGCAGGCGGCTGTCAAGGACAACTTCCTGCTCACGCAGAAGGTCTCCTGCGCCAAGCTCCTCAAACGAAGGAAGAAAAAGTTGAACAATCGCAGCGGGAGCAAGCTCTTCTTCAGGATGGGAGGCCAGTCGGGGGGAAACACTCCCAAGAGGAGTTCCTCGCCCCGGATGGCCACGCCGGCGATACCCCGCCCGGATGGACGGCTCGTCGCTACGGCCGTTGCTAAGCTCGAGGAGACTCGAGTCGGCGGTCACGGCGCGAGCCAGGTGAATTCTGGCAGCGTTCACGGCGAGGCCGGGGCGAGGACAGCCTGGGAGGATACGACGCCGGCTCGATTCGTTTCCCCCATGACTGGAATAGGACCTGTAGAGGCCGCCGCCATGGGCGTCCCTCCACCGACAATCGTGGCTGAGCAACGGGTATCGTCGTTGGTGGACCAGGGAGCAGTTAATCAAAGGACTAGTTCATCCAAAGGTGACTTGTCTAGAGACCTGGAGGGCAGTGAGATATATGCTGGAACCGGGACTACGAAGGGCGGCGCTGGAGGAGCAATGGCCGCCACGGAGGAAGAGACAAGTACCTCGGGCGATGCTCTAAGAGATGATCTCAGCAGCGGGCCCGCAACTCCGCTGATGGATGAAACGGAGGAGATGGAAGAGGAGGTGGAAGGGGAGGGATATGGTGAGAGAGAGGGCATCCCAATAAGCCCTGTGGAAGAAGAAGGGCGAAAGGCTGCCCGGGATGTTTGTGATGGAAAAAATTATATCAAGGAAAGGAAGAAGGATACTATTGATGTTATTCATCAAAGTGACGTATCAGAGGTGTCCTCTGAAGAGGTATACTCTGAAGAGGGGGAACAAACATTTACAGGTGATGGTAGAGGGCATGATACCACAGAGAAGAGTGGTAATGGTGAAGGATCTATCGATGTTTCAAAGACCAGGAATAGGTTGGAAGATACAGAAGTAGAAACTGAGAAGTACGAGGGAGTGGATAGTGGTCCAGAGGTGGTGGATAGGGGTCCACGTGAACCTTCCAAGAATGACCAAACAGATGAAGCCAGTAGTAATTTGTCTGAGGTAGACACCAAAACAGTTGTTCAGGAACAGACATGCAAGGTTGTTCTTCATCATATTCAGATGACACCAGAGAGGAGAGGGTCACAGGAGGATGAACAATCCCTTGAGGAATCAACAAAGCACGTGGAAGTTGATGAACAGCATGCAGAAGATGAGCATACGGTGGAGGAAGTGTCCGAAGAGAAAGACAGTTGGGTGGAAGTGGTTGGGGAGGGGATCGTTGAAGTGCACGCTGTGGTAGGAGAGCAGATAGCAGGCGAAGAGATTGTAGATGACAGCCCTCCGACACCCACCCAAGATGAACCTGTCGTTGTCGAGGAGGCGGGACTTGTTGGAGCCATGGGGCAAGAGGAGTACTCTCAGCAGTCGACTGCAGCAGATGGGGACATCTCGGAGGCTGGTGGGTTTGCAAGAGGTATGTGTCATATAACGATGAGGTATGTGTTAGATAACGATGAGGTATGAATCAGATAGTGATGAGGTATGTATCATAAAACTATGATGTATGTATCAGATAATGATGAGGTATGTATCAGGTAACGATGAGGTATGTATCAGGTAGCAATGAGGTATGTAACAGGTAACGATGAGGTATGTAACAAAAACAATGGATTCTAGACAGGATTGTTGTGACATAACCGATGTAAACAATGAGTGACTCCTCATAGGCTTTATTTGTTATTTCTTGGATTTAGAGACAGGATTTAAAGTGAACTAATCTGATGTAGCAAAGAAGCATTTATTGGTTTTACTGGAAACTATGTTAAGTGATAGTTTAATCACAAATACTAGGCTTGTGATACAGTGTACTAGGCTAGTGGTACAGTGTACTAGGCTAGTGATACTGTATGCTAGTGGTACAGTGTAGGCTAGTGGTACAGTGTAGACTAGTGGTACAGCATAGTACATGTATGTGTAAGGCTCATCATTCTCCCGCAACAACGTCGGGTCTTGCCCTCGGTGTCTGCCGATTTTCAGGGTCAAGACCGTATGACTCTGGTCCTACTCATTTTACAAAATTATGACAAAGATTATGACAAAGGCTTAAAAATTCCTTTTTAAATAATGCCGTTCTTGTTCTGTTTATGCAGAAATTTATAAATGAATTTCCTGCTTCGAGGAGTGCCTATGTACGGTAATCACAACACTAGTAACAATGTATCGCACAATGTCAATTGAGGAGATTTTGCATTCTGCTTTGTTAAGCCAGAATACTTCAAATTGATTGTAGTATTCCTCCAATGGTTTTCAATTATTCTTTAACCTCTTGTATAAGATAAATTTGTGATTTCTTTAAGCTTGTATTCATAAAGCTTCATATCGCAAACATAAAAATATAAACTTTCATAATCATAACAATTTGAAAGTAACATGTCATGGAGATGACATTTGATTTGTCAACTGAAGCCAGATTAGAAATTTAATTAATCATTGTTTCTGAAGTGTTTAATTAAGATTAATTGTTATATAATTATTACTATCAAAATTTGTTCTCTGCCTTAGTTCTGACCTTTATTATGTGCCAACAGTATTTGAAAGTTCATCGCAACTAATTAACGCAATTGAATAAGATTTGAAGTATATCAATCGTACATATGGAACCGACCTATCTTCGACAACCCGACCTATTAACGACCTGTGGTCGTCCTTCCAGTATCTCTTGTATCTGCCACTGCTTGGGCCGTCTTCAGGAAAATGAATCTGTGCTTTTCTCCCTTCTTTCCCCCCCCCCCCACCTAGGTGAAGGCCAACCGGATGACATCTCATTAAGCGAGGTAACTGTGGGTCGCAGGTCGAGAAGGTCGGTGTCCGATCGGCTGAGCAAGGACGAGAACTTTGTGTACTTTGGGATCAGGAGGAGGTCCCGCCAGAAATCCCAGTCGCCCACGCCGTCCCTCCAGTCCAACGAGAGCGAGTCCAGCCACACCTCGTGCCGCAGCTTCAGGTCCTCCCGGCGCAACTCGGGGAAGGCCGCCGCCTCCGCAGCGGACCCGGAGGAGAGGAGGCAGGAAGACGACGCAGCCGCCAGGCGGAGGCACTCCAGCCAGGAGCTGCCGCCCTCCACCCCGGCGGCTGCGGAGGAGAGGCCCAGACGGGCCCGTCGGGGGTCCCCGCCCAATCGGTACTCCCCCAGCGAGTCCGCCACCCAGAGGTTAACAAAGCGGAGGCATTCGTCTCCACCTCCAGCAGCGTCCCAGGGGCCTCCGTCGCCGCGGAGGGCTCCAAAGCGCGAACACTACACCAGGCATTCAATCCCCTCGAACAGAGACTCTGATTTCATTTACGAGATGCCAAAGAGACGGTCGGATCGCCATTCAGTTGAAGAAAGGCCCACAAAGAGGAAAAGGTGAAAATTAGTTCCGTTTGACGTTCAATTTTCCTCTTTCTTTTTTTTTCTTTTTTTTTAGCATATGTTGCCAATATTCTCTCTGCGAGAATAATGTACAGGTACTGATGTATTGAGAGAGATAAAATTCATTGTTTCATATTATTTTTTGTGGAATTTTTTCATCTGCAAATCTGCGCGACCGAAAATGCTGGTATGCCAGAATCGGATTGTAAGTCTAACATAATTACGGAGAAATGCTTGCTCTGGATGAAAATCTAGTTTTTTATGAATATTTGTTAATGAATTGCTGTAAGAACTGTTTTTGTTTTTTTCAAAGAGCAGAGAATTTTTTTTTAATTAATACCAGTAATAAAATTAGTAAGGCCAGTCTTGTTGTGCTTTTGTGCATTGAAAAATTGTTCCACCTAAAAAGGAAACTTATAGATCTACACTGCTCCAATGAGCTTATCGTTAATCCACAGGGCGATTTAAAAAGTCTGCCAGCGGACATTGCCTGGATGTGCCGAAGTCGTTCCTTTTGATGTATGTTTATTTACTGAAATCAAACCTGTAATCTGAGAATACATCACCTTCCAGCGGGTATAACAGGGTTCTGACGTGGTTTTCTTGAAAGATTGGAAAAGCGACCATACAGACTGGGAGGCAACCACCGTTTAACATGACCAGGGCCCATAGTCGATTCAAGTGTTACCAAATGCAAAAGAGAAAATTCTGCAAATGGTATTATTTTCAAAAGAAGGAAACTGGCTTAAAGCCAACTATGGCTGGCTTTTTACGGGTACCACCGGCGGTAGATTTGGACTTTATTGGTGGTAATGCGGCATGGTTATGCAGCGAGCTTATTTTTTTTTAATTTACATCTCCTTCAAATAGGTATGTATGTTAATGTGTTAATCTTTTGTTTCAGGTCAGATTGCTCAATGTCATATTTTTGGATTTTCTTAGTATTGTTTTAACTCCCCATCGTCGTATCTGTATCGCAAATAAACGCTATTTTGGTGAATCTGGTACTCGGGACCACAGAAATGTGAAACGTTACCCCGGTAGAGAGAAAGGTTGGGATCCCATGAATTATGGGCCGATGTTGTCGAACCCCCCCCCCCACACACAAAACAAATAGAAAAGTCAAAGATAAAAATGGGAACTAGCATTGATGTTGAGCTGTAGATTTCAGCAGTTGGGAGAATATAACCCAGCTAAGTTCCAACTTATGCATGAATGTGGAATATTTTAGAAAATGAAATTTGATTATGTTTAGAAGCATTTCTTGTAGAATCACAATATGTACACCTCATAATATGTAAACAAATCATGAAATATATCATACAGATCAATGCCAGCCTAATTGGACCTCATTACACATGCAAAGTAGCTAATTAAGTATGCATATAGCATATATTTTGAAAAACATGCTAATTTGTACGGGTGTAGGTATGTTTGCCTTGAACTCTACTCTCCATCGATATCAAATCCCATGGATTTGGATCACGAACGACCCTGATATGACAACAGACGGCAGTCCTCGAACAGAGCAATGTAGTAGCCTATCATTATAAGGCCTATACATATAGTAATATAGGCTAAATAGTCCTATGTGCTAGTGGCCAGCATAGAAGTGTCATATAGCCTATCATTAAGGCCTATACCAATAGTAGTATAGGCTAAATAGTCCTATGTGCTAGTGGCCAGCATAGAAGTGGCATAGAAAGTAAGGATAGGCATAAAAAGAAAGTAACAAAACACGTGGCTGACCAATTCCTGCCATTTTACTATATCCCTAGGGAGACAATGTTCGTTAGCAAGTGAAACGTGCTGACAGCAGTACGGTATCCAAATGGGGGTGCTATAGCATAGCTTTAAAATGCAAATAATTATACGCATTGTTTTCGGTTGTATTTATGACAAGAAGCACTCTGAAATATGTTAGCAGGGGTGGGGAGGAGAGTTATGAATTTCTGCTGCCGCCATGTTTATGGTTTTTTCTTATGATTTTTTTTTATTCAAAATTGGACAAATATCACCTAATTAGCAAGCCAAAATTATAATAAATTAAAATTAAAATGTCTTAGCTACAAAACGTGAGACCCCATTTAGTTTTTTGGAAAACCGACATTCGCAGTTTAGGTCCTTCATGTGGTCCCTGTTTAAGGGTTCAATTTTTGTTTTCCTCATTTTCTATTTAAAGCTACTTGACGCTTGTGTGGTCCCTGTCGGTGTTTAAGGGTTAAATATTCGACAACTCAGTATGCCTACAGTGTGAAAAGTTAAGCAGGAGGTCAATTTGTTACAAAAGAAACCTCTTTCATTTGAAGTATGCTAGAATCCCACAAAGCCTCCATGAGCAATTTGGTCGATTTTGACCCATACGTAACTGTATTTTTTATCTTTTGGGTAGGGTGGGGTTTGCTGGGAGAATTTGTGGCAATTCTCCTGCAGGCAGTCGTATTGGGGAGGTTCAAAATTTAAATTCCCTTAGAAGGCAGTCTGGTCGAACATGCCGCTTGTCCATGCTTTTATATAGATTTTTGGCATTGTTAACCTTGAGATTCAAAATGTAACCCCCATCCTCTCTACATTTGTTTTCCTCATTTTCTTTTTAAAGCTACTTGACGCTCGTTTAGTGTTTCCACGTATCCGTCCTGTTTTCTTCGGTTAGTCGTCGTCGAGCTTTGGTTGTAGCTTTCAATCATTTTTTTTTTTGTATTCTCTGTGTGTACCTTTTGCCATTTATTTTGACTTAATCTTTCTTTTCTTCTTTGTTTGCTTGGACTACTTTTGTCTTGTCCTTTGACATCATGGGGTACGATGTCATGCATGTTACCATGTTTCAGCCCTTTTTTTCAATAGTATGGCATAGAGGATAACTAAAGTAATCTGTGACAGCAATCTTTGTTCATATCCCACATATTTTCTCTCAGTCCTGCTGACTGCAGATATATCTCTCCGTCCTGCTGACTGCAGATATATCTCTCAGTCCTGCTGACTGCAGATATATCTCTCAGTCCAGCTGACTGCAGATATATCTCTCAGTCCAGCTGACTGCAGATATGTCTCTTAGTCTAGCTGACTGCAGATATATCTCTCAGTCCTGCTGACTGCAGATATATCTCTTAGTCTAACTGAATGCAGATATATTTCTGTCCTGCTGACTGCAAATATATCTCTTAGTCTAACTGACTGCAGATATATATATGTCCTACTGACTACAGATATATCTCTATCCTACTGACTGCAGATATATCTCTTAGTCTAACTGACTGCAGATATATCTCTCAGTCTTGCTGACTGCAGATATATCTCAGTCCTACTGACTGCAGATATATCTCTTAGTCTAACTGACTGCAGATATATCTCTGTCCTACTGACTGCAGATATATCTCTGTCCTACTGACTGCAGATATATCTATCAGTCCTGCTAACTGCAGATATATCTCTTAGTCTAACTGAATGCAGATATATTTCTGTCCTGCTGACTGCAAATATATCTCTTAGTCTAACTGACTGCAGATATATCTCTCAGTCCTGCTGACTGCAGATATATCTCGCAGTCTTGCTGACTGCAGATATATATCTGTCCTGCTGACTGCAGATATATCTCTTAGTCTAACTGAATGCAGATATATCTCTCAGTCCTGCTGACTGCAGATATATCCCTTAGTCCTGCTGACTGCAGATATATCTCTTAGTCTAACTGAATGCAGATATATCTCTCAGTCCTGCTGAATGCAGATATCTCTCAGTCCTGCTGACTGCAGATATGTCTCTTAGTCTAGCTGACTGCAGATATATCTCTGTCCTACTGACTGCAGATATATCTCTTAGTCTAACTGACTGCAGATATATCTCTCAGTCCTGCTGACTGCAGAAATATCTCTTTGTCTAACTGAATGCAGATATATCTCTCAGTCCTGCTGACTGCAGATATATCTCTGTCCTGCTGACTGCAGATATATCTCTCAGTCCTGCTGACTGCAGATATATCTCTGTCCTGCTGACTGCAGATATTTCTCTTAGTCTAACTGACTGCAGATATATCTCTTAGTCTAACTGAATGTAGATATATCTCTCAGTCCTGCTGACTGCAGATATATCTCTGTCCTGCTGACTGCAGATATATCTCTCAGTCCAGCTGACTGCAGATATATCTCTCAGTCCAGCTGACTGCAGATATGTCTCTTAGTCTAGCTGACTGCAGATATATCTCTCAGTCCTGCTGACTGCAGATATATCTCTTAGTCTAACTGAATGCAGATATATTTCTGTCCTGCTGACTGCAAATATATCTCTTAGTCTAACTGACTGCAGATATAT
>JAODAG010074589.1:0-16358 GCA_027574785.1 Orphnurgus asper
ATTTTAAAAACCTGCAAAAGATCACCCCGAAGACGTCTCAGTTCCAATGTAGTAAGCTTCAGATGTAACAGTCTCTGTTCATAAGACAGGGAACTAATAGAACTGATCAACTTCATTGCCCTCTGAACACGTTCAAAAATAAACCTATCCTTAGCCAAATATGGATTCCATGCCTGAACAGCGTACTCCAGATGGGGCCTGACCATCTGTTTATACTATCTAAGAACAATATCCTTGTGAAGAAACTTAAAATTTCTCCTAATTAAATTAAACTTACAAACAGAACTTAGTACTTTAGTGGTAGTAGCACTACATTTTGTTAAACATCACTTTAAGTCTAACCATACATACAATATTACAATCAAGTTACAATAAACTGTGTAAACTGTAATGTTATTGTTAGCCCTTGAACAGCCCGCAGAACTAGTTTTGGAGGTTTTGTGTAACGGACCGTAGCCTAAGTTATTCTCAGAACCTGTTCAAGGACTAGAACCCTGTATAGTCTAAGCTATGCCTTGGCAGGTCAGAATAATTATAATAGTTAAAACAATATTATTCTTACTAATGGGTAGTCGTTAGTACTTACTAAGTTATGACTAGACTGTAATACGTGTTAGGTCTATACAACACTAAGCCCTAACTTGCCTCTACGGGGTCTAACGGAGTCTCACTTTCAGGTTTGGTTTTTATTCTTCACAGGTGATTCCACCATGGGCTTGATGACAAATCCAAAGGCTCAGAAGGCTATAGAAAGATTGATTTTGAAAACTTACCTGCCTTTCAGTATCCTTCTCTACATTGGGACATTCGTCGCAATTGCGACAGTGAGCTTAAATCTGTTCAGCGCCAGGACGTACATATCTGAAAATGCACTTCTTCCAGGGCTCGTAGAAAAACAGTACCGGTCAACGTCTGACATAGCAGGATACGCCCAAAACCTCCAAGCGCTGTCGGACGCCAACGGCAGCATTCCCGTCGAGTGGCTACGCGAAACCTTCGAAGCGATAGGCCTGGATACCTATTCTCAAAACTTTTCGGCTTCTCACCCGTTCCTAGTCCCGGGGGAAGAGGTCGGAGGGACGAACGTGTTTGCGATCCTCCGGGCCCCTAGGATAGCTGGAACCGAAGCCGTCGTGTTCTCGATACCATACCGTGGCAAGGCCGCCGAGGACGAACTAGGTTCCACTAATCACGGGATAGCGTTGATGCTGTCCTTAGCGAAGCATTTCATCAAGCAGTCCTATTGGTCCAAGGACATCATATTCCTCGTCGTGGATAAAGAGAACGTCGGAGCCCAGTCGTGGTTGGAGGCCTACCACGAGGTCGGCTCGGACTTCATCGCCAAGAGCCCTCTTCATGGGAGGAGCGGCGCCATCATGGCAGCCATCAACCTGGAACTCCCGGGGAAGAGGCTCGATCACTTTGACCTTCGCCTGGAGGGCCTCAATGGCCAACTGCCTAATTTGGATTTGTTCAACATGGTCGTAAGGCTGTGCAACAAGGGGGGCATCGAGCCGACGTTTCACGGGCAAGCCAGCCTCTCGACCGATGAAGCGAAAGAATTTTATGGCCTGAAGTACACCTCGAAGACCATCCTGTCGAACATGCTCCGCCAGGCGTCCGGTCGACCGCACGGCATCCACGGGTTGTTCCTCCGGTACGGAGTCCCCGCTCTCACCCTCCACGGTGTACCCCGGCAGAGCGCCAGGGGCGACGACACCCACAGCGTCGGCTACGTCATGGAAGGGATATTCCGCAGCGTCAACAACCTGCTCGAACGGTTCCACCAGTCTTTCTTCTTCTACGTGCTTCCCGAGACTGAGAAGTACGTCTCCATTGGCCTGTACATGGTACCCATGGGGATGCTGCTGGCCATACCGACCGTACAAGGGCTCGCGCTGTGGTTCCTCTTGGGACAGAAACCCAGTCCCGAGGGCGGCAGAGCGGAGCCCACCGTCGAAGGCGCCAAAGGCCAACACCACTACGTGATACCCGTCGTCATCGGGGTGCACATCTGCGGTCTGCTCCTCTACCTCAGCCCGGAGTTTTTCGTCGTCAACCTCGGTGCCCGCTTCGGCCTTTTCCCCAGAGAGGCTCTCGCGGTGGGTCTAGCGGCAGTCTTTGCCGGGGTATCGTTGCTGCAAGCCACGAGTAGGAGGCATCGATCGGATGACGATGGCACCGATCTACGGAGAAAGTGGATGCTTCTCAAATGCTACGCTCTGGTCTGGCAGGCGATCGGTCTTCTCGCACTCTCGATGGTCAACTTCTCCCTGGCGTTCTTATCCGGAATCTTCACCGTTCCGATCTTCACGGCCTGCAGGCCGTATCGGAACTCTGCCGCTGCGGGGCTGTACAAAGCGGCATTGCTGGTGGTGTCCCCGCCCTCCGTACTCGTTCTCTTGGTCGCCGTCCACGACGTAATTTTTCGTGGGGAGGCAGCGTCCCTGAACCTGTTGTACCGCGCGGGCGCGACAGCCGTAGGGTCCATCCCCGGAGCCGTGGTCGACCATTACCTGTTCAATGACTGGTCATTCGCCGTCGCGTGTCTGGTCCTGTATCCGAGCTGGCAGATGTTTTGGATCTGCTCCTCGGTGAAATGAGGAGGAGATCCGAACTGACCCGGAGCGGGGAACATCGAGGAAACCGCCCCGTGCTGTCGCATAACTTTTTCTTTTTTTTACTGGTGGCTTTCGCCGACTGTCATGGTACCGCGTTGGAAGAAAAACTAAACAAAATTTAGTCATTTACATTTCTACCATGCAGCAGCAATGCCCTATCCACGTCGTCTCTAGCAGTCAGCTGTCGGCCTTCTGATATCATGGCCACATCAGCTCAAGAGAAGGTACATTACAATTAGGATGCTTCAACCTCTGAGTCTGAACTGTAGTCACTGTGTTTTTCAAGCATTTTTAAGCTAGCTAGAATGAATGATCATGATTGAAGCTATTACCGAGTATAGAATTCCTGCATCATAGTGTTATGGTGATTGTATTCCCATCTGCGCCAATACATGAACTACACATGAACTACACATGAAAGCATGGTTACAAATTGATAGATGTTTCTTTCCATGTATCTCATGGTTTTGTAACAGCGAGGTCATTCTCTCTGATATCCCACGAAGGCATTTCTTGTGTATTTTCTTTATTTGGAGTCGAGGTTTAGTTTACAGTGGGTGTTCATTTCCAAGAAAGAGAACCACCTTTTTTTCCAGATGATCATGTAGTCAGACTTGCCGTAATAAATAATTCAAAGATCACAAAGACTGTGTAATCTCCAGTCTAATCAACTTAGTTAAGATATGGCGATCGTGAATTAGCTCAAGTAAATTTACTGTGTGAGATGCCTTATGAGTTGAGATCTAAACCCGGAACTCTCTGGTTGGCCAGTCTGAATTAGAACACAGAGAGAACAAATGCCTCTCCGCCCCTCTCTCACTCGCCCGCAGACTCCGGTCGTATTGAGATGTCTCGAGACATCTCGATTCTCCTAATGTTGTACCGTATGTATTTTGCAACAAGTTTGCAACAGTGACTCGATAACACTCCAGTTAGAAGAACATTCCACTGTCTCTTTATTGTTTTGGATTTCCCTTTCGTCGGAGGTCGACGGGGGGAACTTCTCGCATACCATTCTGATAGAAAACCGGGCAAATAATACATTTATTGTTTTTACGGATATTTATTGATCTTTAGGTTACAAATTACCTGTCCGCGAAGGCATCATGATGTGGTCCAATTCCATTTTTCTATTTTGTTTACATTTTTTGTACTTAATGCCGTCAGTGGAGGGAGGGGGGGGGGTCATTCCCAGGTGCCCCCCTTCAATATGCCACTGTTTGGAGAGTTGTTACAATACCAGTATCCCGTGCTTTCACCCTGCATGTCATATACCTGGTCCATATACAAACATGTTTTGAACTGTTGCAACAACCGATATAGTTTGACCACATTGTTACCTCAGTTGCACCAGTCCAGAAAGAGCAGTGAAAGGAGAGCTATTATAGTTGATGTTCTACTTGTTAGTTAATTAATTAAACGGCCACCCACCCAGAGTGCAGGAGCACTACCAGAGACCGGTTCATGTATGTGGCCTTCCAGGGTTTCATAGTTCGGGCCAACGATGTACGATCGGGCCGTAATTTGTTACGATACCATAGTCGCAGGTGTCTTCTGTAGTCGTTGACGTCATAGCCATGGTATATCTGCTCATCGGAGAGCTAAACATTTGGGAGACGCAGCGCATTGTCACGTTGAGGAGTCCGTCAGAACAGATTTCAGAGTCTGGTATGTACACATACCGCCTGTGTTAATTAAATTAAAATGAGGAAAAATATGATAATGTAATGCATACATTCGACAGTGCTAGACAAAGTAGTATCTTTAAATGGTATATACTTTATGTAAGACCACCTCAAATGTGCGTATGTACATGAGTGTATGTAGATACTAGCCTACACCCTAACTTATACATACTCATGTACTATATATATATGTATCCTATATTTGAGGTATGTACTTCATGTAAGACAACCTCAAATATACAGTGTACGTACATGTGTATGTAGATAGTAGCATACACCCTCATGTTTAACCGAATACCGAAAATCTAACCCAGTCCACAGAAGACCAAACTATAATCACGAAGCATAGCAGCTAATGTGAAAAAAAGCCATTGCTAAGGATTGGACCGGTAACCTTTGGGCTAAGCAGCGGACACCGTACCGCTAGGCCATATTCTCACCTATAAATTTCACCAAAAGTTAACATTTTCAACAAGTTACTTTGCAAGCATTGCTGTTTCAGTTCCAATTTTCGGTTCAAAACACTCGTCAGACGCGTTTCACTTTCATTGAAAAGCAAAGAGCGCCACGGTTTTTTAAACTCCGATAAATGGCGGCGCACTCTCAAATCTACATAATTATGTCGATTAATTTTGATATTGCTTGTACAACGTCGATATATCTGTTGTCTGTGGATCCTGTATTAAAAATCATAGGCTGGTTTGTTTTTCGCGGTAGCTAAAGGTTAAAGTTGAACCGCATCCCATTTCGTAGTTGCAGTCGGTAAAACCAACAAAAGTATATATATATATATATATAACTGGAGAATCGTTGTACTTTAAATTACTACATTCTCATTGAAAGGCAAATTAATTTATAGAAAGATGACGCTACAACATCCCAATGGAATCTTGGCCTTAACAGTCCGATCGAAACAGAAAGTTGGTGTTGGGAATCTGGTCAGTTGACCTTTGATACGGCAGTGGCGTATGCTGCCGTTGTATCCGGGTAAAGTTAGAACCCAAGTTATGTCTTCCGTAAGCTGTTTTCTTCAAAAACCAGGGTAACAGAAAATGAAGAACTGGCTCGAAAAGCTTTCCACCAGTATTGTCTGGTATACTAATAGCACAAAGTACGAAGTATACTAATAGCAATTATTCTTATTTTGGCAAAGATACACGGATGATGACGATTATGCATGGGGTGGTACTTTCCCCTGGAAAATCAAAGTAATCATTTTCTTCAATTTGTATAATTCAAGGGCGCAGAAAAGTCTATAGACACCAATCTGATTGAACAACAGACATCCATCATGATTCCGACTCGGAATTAATTTTGCCGTTCAGTTTAGCTAACTTACCTGTTTGCTGACTGTTTTAACATATTTTTGGTTTTAATTAAAAACAACCGAGAGCTCGAATCATTTCGCAGTTGGCCGTGATTGACACTTGGAAGACCTCAAACTGCGGTCATTTTTAACACATGAATGTATGTACTACCAGTTGCACATTTCAAATCTATTTTTAGACAACAGGTGCCGGTACAATCAGTTATATCGCTCCCCACTACACGGCCCGTCCAGTAGGCTACTACATAGACATGATACTATAGGTACTAGGCCCTCAGTGCTTGACCCTACGAATGAATGATCGCTGCTCAGTCGGCTAATATCATAGTGTGTAGTATCCGTTGTGTTATGGACGGCCCGCACTGGGTGGGGCACCATGTCTTCCGGCAACAGAGCCACGCGCTACACTTTACGTGGCACTACACCCCGGCCCAATGATGTTTAATTTAACCCTTAGCAATCCGGAAATAGAACTCGAAGGGTGCTTCAGCTGGTCATGTGTAAAGACACTTGACCGGATTAGATGAGTCTCCAGAATCTGTGGGTACTGTCGAGATGAGATATGAGAGTATGAATATTTGAGTGCCGGGACGGACGTTTTTAAGTGTGGGGGAGAACCGGAGTGCCCGGAAAAAGACCCACGGACTCGGGCAGGATTCGAACCCGTGAACATACAAATGCATTGGTTTGGCATTTTTGAAGCGGAGTGGCATATAAGCTGCCATTTGTTTGGTTTAGCTTTATTCAAAATGTCTTCGCTTCAGTGAACCACTTTTCTCACTGCTCACAGAGTGTAAAGAAAAGGTCAAACTGTAACTGTGCGGATTGCCATGCAAACTGGGTGATACAACTGACTGGTAATCTTGATTTAATTCAAGTTGAAAAGCGTTAGGGTAGGCCTACTGAAGTTGAGCTAGGCTGGCTATACAGCAGATTTCTGGAACTTTCGGCATCATCATGGAACAGTCACTGTTCATAATCCTTTCATTAATTGGTAAGCAGAATATTGGTACAAATTAGCTCCAATCTGGTATTATTTTTAATCTTACATAACATTTTTACAAAGCCCTAGACTATTATGAGCCTCAGCCTAGGCCTCGGCCATTTTAAAATGGTTTTGATAACAAACAATTCACATTATAATGTGTAGGCCTAGACTTAACTAGTAGCAGCTATAGCCACTACATACCGTGGGCCGTCTCTGCCTGGTAATGGTTGGGCAATATCTTCCATGGCGCTGTACACCCGCCAAATTATCTCGCCAAGGTCAGGGGGCTGATAGTTTTTATGAGTTGTGACAACGTTTGAGGATTTTCTGGTAGATCATATTCCTTCAGCTGATTTCTATTTACCCGCACAAATTAGTCTGCTGTATGCCGGAAAGATGTATGTATAGGCGTCATGATTCCCAAAAATATTATACGGTACGGTATCTATAATGCTACACATTATAACATTATTTTAGTAACATTTAGTATTCCATTTGAATGTATATGTTGCTTGTGATTTTATTTAATTATACGTAAAGGTACTGTATGTTACCAAATTTCTATGGTTGCAATATATACAGACACACGTCATGGTCGTGGTTATGTCCTACAGCTCTGACATCGGGTGCCGACACGGAGTTTGGAAATCTGATTGGTCGATTCCACGATCGCGCTACGATCCACGAGGTTGCTGGCGCGGTGTATGCAGTTGATGACCGGACCATATACATCCGCGGATTCACGTACGATGGACTTGGACCAGGTGAGATACACGTCACTTCCAGTCAGTTCTTTTTCAGTGCCAGTTTGCCCTACATAGAAGGGTTGAAAAGGTTATGGGACAAAGGTCTGTGATCTCCAGATCAGAGATGAACTTTACCACCTCCCTCTCCTGTAGCTGAGCTAATTATGAGGACATTTATAGCACTCTTATACTTACTGTACCTGTATCCTACACAGTATTGCACTATGGTTACCATGTACTACAGTTTTACTACTGCATCTTGAGAAAACTATTATCACCTCTAAATATACGAACGGTGACCCCATGTGTCACTGTATGTAGATCATCCTAATTTTGCCAACCGGCATTGTGGTGAAACGCACCGTAGCGTACTTACTACATCGAAACGAGTTTTCATCTGTTTTGTTCTTACATTTTATTGTGGTTGAATATTACCATTGTACGTTATACGTATACATGGTAATTATAGGGCAATAGCGTATCTAGGAGATGGGTTATAGTAAGTATGTCGCTCGTACATACTCCAAATAACATGATCATCTTCCTCTCCTGCTGTTTTAAATATCTGGATATACCACCCGGGTATCTATTAATGACTGGTTGATCATAGTTATTGTTTATAGTATTGGTTCTACACGTAGCTCCAATAGCACTTTACAACATTAAGGAACATACAGTACAGGATCGAAGAAAAAGTATAGACAAACGTCAGAAATTACTGTACGGTTGAAATAATAATAATAAAATACTAGAAATGGCCGGTCTGGCGCTGTAAATTGTTTCAAAATGCTTTTATGGATCACAAATATTTTAAACACTTTTGTCAGTTTCAGAGTGAAAATGAAATAAAGTACCGTGTAATCTAACTGTAACTTGTAGCTTTTCCCCAATATATTTCAAACATATCAACATTGATATTAAAACCTCCTCGACAAGCCGATTTCTTTCATGAACCTGCTGGGCTAATTCATTTTGATAGCAACATACGGCCGTCTGATTGCAACATATGGCAGTCTTTGATTGCAACATAAGGCAGTCTCTCAATGCAACATAAGGCAGTCTCTGAATGTAACATAAGGTAGTCTCTGAATGTAACATACGACCGTCTGATTGCAACATACGGCAGTCTGATTGCAACATATGGCAGTCTTTGATTGCAACATATGGCAGTCTCTCAATGCAACATAAGGTAGTCTCTGAATGCAACATACGGCAGTCTGATTGCAACATACGGCAGTCTGATTGCAACATACGGCAGTCTGATTGCAACAATATGGCAGTCTGATTGCAACATATGGCAGTCTTTGATTGCAACATAAGGCAGTCTCTGAATGTAACATAAGGTAGTCTCTGAATGCAACATATGGCAGTCTGATTGCAACATACGGCAGTCTGATTGCAACATACGGCAGTCTGATTGCAACAATATGGCAGTCTGATTGCAACATACGGCAGTCTGCTTGGCATGCAAGTAGGAAGCACGGCGGTCAGTAGTGAAGCATAATCGATACTTCTGTGGATGTCACTTGTGTTATTTTTTTCTGTTTTACTTCCTTGACACGGCAGAAGGCGGATCATGAAAATGTCATCCATTCATAGGTGACTGAATTGGATTCAGGGGAATGGAGCAATGCACGCATGCGCATGCCCTCTCCACTATTCAAAGGGGTTCCCCTGCCCAAACTATATATATATATATATATATATATCCAAAAGTAACTTTTTACCACCAAATAACACTTCTAAAATAGCCCAAAAGTTTTCCGGGGCCCAGTGGTCTTTACGTTGGCGCTCTGGACCCGTCTATCATTTCTGTGAATCGATCAACGCCAGATGAACTGTGTCGTGCGTAAAACTTCATTTTAGAAGAAATCAGGGTGTTTAAAGCCATCGGTAAAATATATAGTTCCAGAAATTCTCTTTTTTGTTTGTTTTGGGGTACTGTGTACTATATCAAACTCTCTTGGTTCTCACTTCTTCAGCGGCGTACTTTTACGTCGGCACCACTCCACGTCCAGAGATCGGAGGGGTCATCATCCCTTTGGACGGTGGACGGTGAGTATAACTCCAGCCAGGGAGCTGCCACTAGTGGCAGCTCCCTGCTCCAGCCATATGACTTAACTAAACATCAGTGACATAATGATGATATTCTTTGCAAACTTGCCTCCAGGGAGCTGCCATCTGCATACAGTAGCTGCTGATTTTGTTGTCGTTGTGTACTTTCGATTGCTAGACCTGACGTTGAAGAATTAGTTTTGATATCTCGGTTCAAGCACTTGAAGGGCATCTATTTACAACTTTCTACTGCTATCGTCATGGCAGACGATTCTTAAACGAAAAACGTTAGTATTTCCCTGGAAATAGACCACGTCCATGCAATCCCGGCCCAGTTAACTTAAGCAATATTGTCAGTAGTATCCATACCTCCATCAAATTTGAATTTTAAGAAAAGATGCATACATCCCTGCTAGTCTTTGTCCGATCGTACCACTGTTGGAGAGGTTTCCATGTGGTGTCATCAACATCTATATATCATATTCTATACATGTCGGCCTCAGTATTTGTCTCATCATTTTAGAGAGAGGATCATTTCTACTGTATGTTCCATGTAATATCGAACATCCTACTTGAATTTGTTTTATTTTATTTATTTGAATTTTACTTGAATTTTACTTGAATTTTACTTGAATTCAGAAATGAGAAACTCCGAGCCTATCGGAATGAAGATGTGATATTCAGTCTCCCTCAGGGAATAACGAACAGCTACAACTGGATATCTGTGTGGTGTGACAGAGTATCCGTAAGTATTATCTTCCAATAGTGACGTCAAATTAGTAATAGCTAGACCCCCCCCCCCCAACTAGTAAACATGATATCTGTGTGTGTGGCCTGCGATGGTGTATCATTCAATAGTAACCTCTGGATAAATGGTAGGCCTCTCAACTAAGTACTCGTGGTTACGACAATCATGGTAACCATGCATGCATCTGACCAATATTATGACTTTTTACGGTTTTAGTTTGAATAAAGGATTACGTATAGCAAGCTAATGTATGCGATTCGTGGTGGCTTCAACAGAGGGTGTGGATCACAGGCGTGTAGCACCCAGTCGGGTAAACAAGAAGCAATGGTGTCATTTTTACACGGCGCGTCATGCATGGTGTTTTCTGTCAGCATCAATCATGCATGGGTTTACTACTACGCGAGTCACGATGAAGTATTATGGGCCTGAATTCCCTGCCCAGAACGCTGCATGCAGGAGAGTCCTACTCAGAGGTCTGCATCATACATCATGGGCACAAGTGGAATCGAAAAGTTGAAGAAAAAAATCCCGAAACCCACCACCATGTTGTTTTCGGGAGTATGATTGCCTTCAAAAATTAATGCATTGTACTGTAAACGACTTGAGGCAAGTCTGAGATCGCTAGCTCACCAATTAGTGGGTAAAATTAAAACAAACAAAGGGCCCAGTTTAGCAGTTAATGCTGTGGCATAATGATGTCGTCATTGTTTGGTTTAGAGCCCTGATCCCTATATACCTTAATTCGAAACCACTTCCATAGCGATAGTGGTTCAAATTTGTCGTAATAAGGCATTGTAACTCTACGGGTATAAACATTAATGTTTCTTTACAAAGAAAGTTAACTTTATGCCATATCCTTCAGCATGGAATCGTTTGATATTTATATTACACCTCACTTTCATATATACGGTATATTTTAGGTGAATTTTGGAGATGTCACAATCCCTCCCAATTTTGTAACCCCTGCTCCCGTGAACCTGGGCCCGCTGGGTTTCGCTCGGCCGGTGCACGGCGTCAGCGCAGACGAGGTCGTTGTACTCAACACCAGAGAGATTCGGCTTGTCCGTTTGAATTACGACGGTGCAGGTCCCGGTGAGTATAATTACATTTGTAAGTTACACGTAACTTGGAAGTTACACGTTTTTAAGTTACACGTTTGTAAAAGTTACACGTTTGTAAGAGTTACACGTTTATAAGTTGCACGTTTATAAGTTGCACGTTTTTAATTAAGTTGCACGTTTTTAAGTTACACGATACACGTTTTTAAGTTACACGATTTTAAGTTACACGATTTTTAAGTTGCATTGCATTGCTGACTGTTAGTAATTAATTCTTACATGGTTTTGCATTGCAGATGGGTGACAATGGCTGTATTTCTATAAAATTATTGTTTTATATATTGTTTTATGTAGTTTTTAACCCATCTATTTTATTACATATTTTGTTTACATTTATTTTTGTACATATTTTTAATATTATTTGTTATCAATTTGTTTTGGGTATATTTTTGTAATATAATTTTAATATATTTTGCAGTTTTTTTTTATCAAAATAGTATATAGTCTAATAGTCTATTCCCTGTTTAAGAGAACGTTTTCCATAACGTGAGATAATTTCAAATAGGAAGAGCTAAGTTTATTAGTTAAAGGTTGAATGGTATATGAAATGATGCGTATCATCTTTCCACCTTGGAATACTACTACCCAATTGACTCGTGTTATGCTTCCACCTCGAAGGCTTTCTTCAGCTGGTCATGTGTAAAGAGGATAAGATGAGTCTCCAGAATATGTGGGTACTGTTGAGATGAATTATGAAAAAAATGGGAAATTTTTAGAGCCGGGACGGATGTTTCTGGGTGTGTGGAGAACCGGAGCGCCCGGAGAACATACACATGCATGGTTGGATCGCCGTCAGCCACGGCGAATGCCACTACTAGGCTTACCTTGGAATGAAAATGTCACTAACACCACTCGACCCGAAGCTCTGTTCCGTCTTCGCTGTTGTCAGGCATGAACTTTCAGTACCATGCGGCAGTACCATGGTGTTGACTCTCGTCTATGATACTTATGGGCTGAATGACTCTATAGTATTAGTTATACAATGTTTGTTCTATATATATAGCGGTTACAGTGAATTGTATAATCGGGCATCAAACAGAGGCAGTGAACCAGCGAAAAATTGCGGTATTGTATTATGTATTAACTGGGATGAATGACTCTTATGGTGTTAGCCTTTTTATATGTTTGCTCTTACGATGTATAATCGAGCATAAAACAGAGGCAGTGAACCAGTGAATGAAAACTGTGGACTAAGTGTATTATGACTAGACTTTGGTATAGGGAACCAGTCAGGTTTTCCAGTCAAAACTGGTGGTGGTGGTGGTCTGGTAAAAAATTTGAATTGGCGGCAATTCGGCAAATGCAGTAATGGTAATGCTTCCTTATCGTATTTCTTGGAACAGCTGCCTACTTTTGGACTGGTTCCGGACAACCTGACAGCAGCGACATTAGAGTTCCCCACCCGGCTAACCAACCGTAAGTGTGTACACTCCCAAATTGAAGAAACCCGTACGATACTTTGCATTTTTAAGTCCACGGGAGCAAAATTTTGAGCAAAATTTTAAGTAAGGGGTGATCAATTATCGGAGCACGGCGTATAGCAGTTGAGCGTCAGTTTCATGTTCGTCCAAAACAGTGCTGCATGTTCCAATCACTTGTAACTATCACGCCAACTGTATAGGCCAGCCCCACGTTACATTTGGTTGCGACAACGTTACATGTGTGTGTGTGTTCTTGGTTCCGGTCCAGGGATGCGGTACTTCCGAGGTATTCGGGGGAGGATGTCATGATCACCCTGCCCGAGAGGTTGAGCACCCAGACCATCGATTTCATCGGCATCTGGTGCGAGATTGCTCGCCAGGATTTCGGCCACGCCCCCATCAGCAGGTCGGCCCTCGGAAACATCCCACCCCACATAGAGATAACCAGCCCCCCTGCAGGTCCTACCTCGGTAAGATTAAATTAACAGTCTGGTTTAATATCTTGATTTCATTTCTAATGGCAGATATTCTTAAACCTCCCCATGTATTCCAAAAGAACCAGGAAACCCTGATTTTTTGGGTTACTGTTACTCATATAGTTTCAGTCTTCTTGGGTTGAGGAGGGATGGATGGAGAATTATGGGAGGGAGGTGTTCTTTCCATGAGGTGCTGAGCCAGTATATGTCGGTTACTATAGTCCTCTCCAGTTTTCTTGGTGCAAATTATTTCATTTAGATCTCGGGCTTCTTGTGTTATTGTTATATTTTTGTAATTGTAAATCCAAACTCAGGAATGTTTTAGAATTTGGTTTAGACTTAGTCGCAGGTCTTTTGGATATTTCCCGTGTGTATGTCAGCATGTCTCAAATAAGTTTACACTAGTTTACCGTTTCTATTGTATTAGTAACTTTAGATTAGGCCAATCTTCATTATCCTACCTCATCATTACTCCACTATCAATACCGCATCATCAACTACCTCATCATCACCTACCTCATTATCATTACCTCATCATCATTACCTCAGTATCATTACTTCATTAGTCATGCTGTTTATATTTTCCCAGTGTATATGAGCATGTTTCAAATCAGTTAACATTATGTTAGATTTCTATGGTAATTATTTCAAATGTAAATCTCATGGATTTTTTTTGAGAATTTCAAGATTAGCCTAGTTCCATGCTCTTTATATTTTCCCCCTGTGTTATATTACGAGCGTGTTTCCAAATCATGCAGTTTACATGAGGCGACATGGGAATTACTATCAAAATGCTCAACCTCGGGGAAATTTTCTACAGATCTGCAATTATCGCACCAAGCTCGTCATACTTTTCCACGATGAATTGAGATATTTTATTCTTCTCAAAAATGTCCATTTTGGTTCGTTATAATTTTGTATCGGTGACAGAACCTCGATAACTGCAAGGTCCTGCAGCCGGATCGTTTTCACGTAGCCTGGACTCTGGATCGAGCTAACAATAAGATCACCATGGAGTTTCAAGGCATCCTCTCGTTGGGCGAGTACATGGCGTTCGGTGTCAGCGGATCCTCGTCTTCGACTCAAATGGTCGGCTCCGACGTCACCGTGGTCTGGTTCGACGACTCCGATTCGCGCCCGAGAGCTGAAGATTATCACTTGAACGCCTATAGCCAGGTAGAGCTGTATACTCGATAATCCGTTGCATGTTGTTGGGGAAGGACAAATCTGTCCTTCCACCTACAGTTTCCTGGTAATTGTGCGGGTGAAGGAATTGACAAGGGGAATACGATCTCCCACAAAAAACACCTAACCTTGTCACAGCTCGTAAAATTTCAGCCCCCAACGGCTGAGAGCTGAAGATTATCACTTGAACGATTTTAGCCAGGTAGACTGTATACTCGATAGTTTGTTGTTGGGGAAGGACAAATCTGTCATTCCACCTACAGTTTCCTGGTAATTGTGCGGGTGAAGGAATTGACAAGGCGAATACGATCTCCCTCACACAAAAAACACCTAACCCTGTCACAGCTCGTAAAATTTCAGCCCCCAATAAAAAAGTTCCAAAACCCTGCCCTTTAACACTTGAAACCAGTCTGGAAACTTACAAACTCATCTGGCATTAATTCTTTGCACAATAGTATAATTCCTTGGCAATTTGTTTTTGTGACTTAGTGATGTAGTGACTATTTCACAGATTATAGAAGACAATTTGTAGGATCATCTTACCTCTTGCATCTCGAAATACTATATGTATCACGAAGAAATGTTGGATTAAGGTTGGATTAACAAAGAAGTACTTTAAATAAATAAAATAAAAAGCTCTAATCTGGCAATTAGTAGATTAAGTTTGCTTTATCATATCCACCTGCAATTACTCAATGTATAGTGCTCTTTCAATCTATTAATATTACTTGATTCTTGATGCTATTGTTTTGATTCTTTAGCTGTTTTTATTTCATTATTTCTAGCCTTTATACTTGTAATTTAATGTTTTAGCAGAACTCGCATTTACCAGCAGCTACAGTAAGCGTATTGTGGGTTCTTGTCAGACTATCATATTATTTATATACATTCTTACTTGGTACCACGCATGTATAGAAATGACTAACATAAGCTGTGCTGACCTGTCTTAGATTAGGCCTACTACCGGCAGTCAGTGAATATTAGGCCTAGCTACTTTGGGCAGCTAAGATGCCTACTTACTATGGGCGGTTAATTTTAAGCCTAGCTTCTACGGCGCGCTGTTCGTGTTAGGCCCAGCTATACAACGGACAGTAGGCCTACAGGTTATTATGCCTACAGCTACTATTGTAAGTTAATGTTTAGGCCTAGCTACAGTACTGTTCGTATTAGGCCCAGCTATATGCCTACTACAAGCAGTTGATATTATACTAGTACGGGTTGTTATTATTATGCCTATAGCTACTATGCGACGGTTAATATAATTTTGTTAGGGTGCGCGTATCGCAGAGAATCCCTTTCGGTTCTCAGACGACTTGCTCCTCGATTCCATTGCGTCGTATGTAATCGTTCGACCCAATTTTGTCCCCCTCCCCCTCCCCCTACTTTCGTCCAGTGCATCCCAGAAGAAGGTCGCGGGGCCTGCCCCGACAGCACCCAGAGCGGGGGAAGGGACGACGTTCGACTGGTCGACGGGAGGATGACCGACGGCGTGGCCGTCATCACCGTCGAGAGACCCATCGACCCATGTGAGTCCACGGAAACCCGGCCCCCGAGAGACGGGTCGAACTGCTGAACTAGAAAGGGTGGGGGGGGGGCAGCTAGGATTGGACCCGTGGGAGGGATACAGACACGCAGGGCGAACGGCTGGGGACGTTTGTAAACTCAAAACGGATGATAGGGCTATAGATCTACAATCTATAGAGCGAACCGCAGTGACATTTTGTCTCTTTTGCGTAACCAGGGACGTTAGTAAACTCAAACAGCTAGATTAGGGCTGTAGATCTACAATATAGAGCGAACCGAAGTGATAGTTTTTGGTGGGTTCCGTTAGGCCCCGTAGCCCATGCAAATCAACTCGGCGTGCGTGTGTGTGTCTGTGCGTGTGTGTGTGTGTGTGCGTGCGTGCGTGCGTGCGTGCGGATGGCTGCTTGCGTCTTTACGCGTCTATTGGGAGACCAACGGGCAGCACGCACAAAATTACTGAGGGG
>JAODAG010074700.1:4218-16355 GCA_027574785.1 Orphnurgus asper
TCAACCAATAAGTATATAATGTATTATTTCCATTGACGTGACATAGCCCAGTGGTGGTTGTTGACTGAATTGTATATTATATTACTATTAAATGAGTCCCGGTGTGAAAATATCCCGGTCCATATATTGAAGTAAGAACGTAGGCTACTGTTGGAACATTTAGCGGAATAATTCTGCCATCGGTGCTTTCGTTTTATGGAATCCAAGCACCTCTCTGTTGTTACCATTAAAAATACCTTTATACTACATTTATAGGCATATATATAGGCCTATATATATATATATATTCCCTGCCATATAACTATTCCCTGCAATATATATATTCCATGCCATACAACTATTCCCGTCTCTGTATTGGTCCATATATGTGTCTCTCAGGAACTCTCAAGTAAACTAATGGGGCGTATTAGTGATATTAAAGAACACCTGAACCGCAAATAACTGGAAGAATGATAACCCTATGTAGATTATGTTTCTCAAGTGGGCAAGTTATTCAAACAACAAGTAATAACTAATATGGTGCATGTTTGTAATCAGGGACGTCCCTAGAGGAAGGTATGGGGGGGGTTCCACCCCCCCCCCCAAGTTGGTCAAATGACGATGATAGTTGGAAATTCAGAGCTACCAGTTGGAATTTCTGATATCTCACTCTTGCCAATTTTCCAACCAGTCAAGTTTGTATATTTTCCAACTCGTCAAAGTGAAATGACCGAAATATTCATTTTGCCCTGATAAAATCCAACTAAAATTGTCCAGTTTTCTCATTTTCGCCCAAACCTTACGTGCAGATATAGGATCCGACTGTCACTGTAGTATCCTATCGTTCCACCGACCGTGTACGGACAACAGAACCTAATACAACATTTTGTTGTATGGAAATGATCCCTTATCATGGCCCATTCTTTTTCTCTCCTCATAATTTTCGAAACCCTGGTGCCGACACTCAGTTGGAAAACAATCCATCCAGTTGGAATTTCAGCACCCCACACCGCCCCGAATAATCTGGCCCTAGCTAGCTATAATCTAAACCTTGGATGTTTATACTGAGATTTGTTTTTAATATATTTGGGGGTAAAATGTTTGGGATAGCCTTTTTTTGTCCAAAATTTTCTTTGTACACTCCGCGCCAACTGATGGTGGCGCTACGCTTCAAAAATATGAGGCCCAGTTGGAAAATTATGATTCTACACCCCCCCCCCCAATCACAGCACCCTAGCATCGCCCCTGATTATAATACAAGAGAACTAACATTAATCCCCATATTGTATACTCTGAGCCACGGGTCGGGCATTGCACTCCACCTCGGGCACTTCGCAGCTAGTTATTTCAATAATACGGGCCCTCCCATTTCTCTCTGTGACCTCCAAGATTCTACGAAATTCGCCTCATCCAAAAACCAAACCCAATAAATTCACCATCATACAAACTGCATTGCAATGACTGTATCGAAACGTTAACGTACACTGATTTGATTCAGCCAATCAGCGTCCGCTCATCTTCGATTGATCGACTTCTAGGCAGGTTAATTCTTGCCAAACTCTACTCACTCTGCATTGAAAGCACACTGCCTTCACAAATAACCTATTTACAATCCCATTAAATAATGAGCGAGTCCCAAGAGTAGGACACTCGGCTCTGAACTTTGTGTGACCAACCTCTCTCAAGCGGTCCAAGGAAAGAAAGCTGACCCATGTCAGCAATGTGTACAACGTACTAGAAAGGAACATAAATTATCAGTAGGTACAGTATAGCCTGGAATCTAGTTATAAAATTGACAGAGACGCCCTGACAGAAAGATAAGTTGGTAAGTAAAACCCTGTTAGTAACGGCGACCCTGGTTTAATTGGCCTGAACAACAACCCGAGTCCAAATGTGTTACACTACATTAGGTTATGAGTATGCAGGCAGAGCTTCAGTAATCAAACGAGATGGTTCGGCATTGTGTTGAGATTGTGTGATTCATACAACTCTAGCAATCATTAATGTGCACGTATTGCTTGAACTATCCAGGGAGGCGTACCTGACCTACATAGTCTGCCAATGTGTACAATCCTTTTCCATATACATTGTAACCAGGTGTGTAATCTATTTTCCTACACAGTCTTTCCATTTGTGCAATCCTTTCCCTACACATTCTACGCAGGTGTGGCATCCTTTTCCTACAGTCTACCCACGAGTGCAATGATTTCCCCTACGCATTATACGCAGGTGTGTAATCTTTATTCCTATACAGTCTACCCATGTATACAATCCTTTTCCCTGCACATTGTACCTAGGTCTGCGATCCTTTTCCTACCTATTATATATATATGCATGTGTGCGATCCTTTTTCCTACACAGTCTCCCCAGGAGTGCAGTCCTTTTCCTACACATTAATACCTTGTGTGCAATATTTCCGCCTACATTGTTCCTATGTGTGCAATACTTTCCTATACAGATGTACCGAAAAAAGTTGAAATAACATATCTATTTTGTGTCATGTAACAGGTATAACCAAATTATATAAGTATAATTGTATAATTCACTCATGGTAAAGATCAGTGAAGCATTTTACTTTGAGTATCGCAGATACATTTGAATGTGGATCTTCATAAGGATGCATTCAGATAATTACCTATTAAACAGCCTTCGAAGAGACACTGACAACATTCAACGCCTTCACAAGAACAGCTTTCGAGTATGTACTAACAACATTTCAATAGCCTTCGAATACCCTTTAGTATAGCATTCATTAACAACCTTCGAGTATATGCTAACAGCATTTAATAGCCTTCGAATATCCTTTAGTAGGCCTATAGCTTTCATTAATAGCATTCGAGTATGTACCGTACTAACAGCATTCAATAGCCTTCGAGTACATTTCAGCATAGCTTTCATAAACAGCATTCGAGTACGGTAACAGCATTCGATATCATTCGAATGTCATTCAGTATAGCATTCATTAACAACCTTCGAGTATGTGCTAACAGTATTCAATATTATTCGAATATCCTTCAGTATAAGCCTTCTCGAACAGTTATCTGTCGTCATACTCACTGAACACTGAGAGTGTCAATATTCTTCTGTCTGATCAGCAAGAAGCTGATAAGGGCCTCAACATTCACCTTACAATTAATTCTGTGACGGCACCGCGTGGTATATTATTTGTTTGAAGGTTCCGCGCGTTATATTATGTCTTTGAAGATTCCACATGTTATATTATGTCTATGAAGATTCCACATGTTATATTATGTCTATGAAGATTCCACATGTTATATTATGACTATGAAGGTTCCGCATGTTACATTACTTCTAGGAAGGTTCCCCATGTTTCATTATTTCTATGAAGGTTCCACATGTTATATTATGTCTATGCAGGTTCCACATGTTATATTATTTCTATAGGTTTTCCACATATTATATTATGCCTAGATGAAGGTTCCACATGTTACATTATTTCTATGAAGGTTCCACATGTTATATTATTTCTATGACGGTTCCTCGTGTTATATTATTTATCTGTTTTACCCTCCGACGAAGACGAGCTCATGCATGTGTTTTTTGTGTGTACTTGAAAGTAAACGCACTATTGGCTTAACAGTAAAGGTATGTAAGATGCCGAGTCAGATATTAGTATTATTCTGAAACGGTAGCCTTCAGACCACTAAGGTCATTTGTTCACTTTATATGCCTTACAAAATTATAAAACAAGTTGTTTTCTTGTCACATGTATTGTGAATATTCTTTTTTCTACTAAAGTATCAAGACGTTGTAAAATCATTACAAGGAACATGTTGGCATTCCACCCTGCATACTGCTGTAATTGAATTAACAAAAACATTTTCCACATCATTTTTGCTTTCATTAGTTTAAGGGGACATATTACACATTTTCAGAAACTAGTTTCAGTCAAGTTCGTGAAACTTGTATAGCCAGACTGAAGGGCGGGGAGGGTGGGGGAAATGTATGTGGGTCACAGAGAGTCCTTTGATCGCCCTACATGAGGGTCCAATTTGAAAAGTCCTATCCCCCGCCACCGCTTAAAAAAACGTTTAAAAAACCAGCCGTATAGAATCATTGGTTTCTCTTGCTTGAGTCTCCATACAACACATTAAGGTGGAGTGGGTGAACGTCTGCCTCAAATATGTCAAATAGACACTAAACATTGTGTCCTATGCGCGCAGCGTCTCATTTTTATTCATTGCGCTGTCGTTTTGTATTGAATATACAACAGTAGCAAAATGTTTGCGCACTTCGCGCGAAACAACTCTTCCTGTTGGTCTGTGCGACTCCCAAGGCAGCAGAATACAGAGGACGCATGTTCGATGAAAGGGCACTTGGTGCGAACCTCAAACTGATGGCACCGAGTTTCTATGGCAAAAACATCAATTTAATTGGCCTGTAGTTGAAGAAAACAAAGCTTGCTGCCTAAAGCGGGTGGCCGAATTTCACTGACAAATTACGAGAATAAAACTAGATATAACTAGGCTACTATATAGTTTCTCATGCCAGGCCGGGATCAGCAACCACCTGTCAATGAGTGCACCATGACCCTTACAAGAACAACTCTGTCCACGAATACTGACTGACCGAAGAAATAAATGAAAAGATTATAAGATACGAGTTTCTTCAAGTTTTTAATATTTTTAATAACCTTTGTAATCATTCTAGTCTGTTAAATTATATTAGGCTATACAGCGATAACTTTAAAAAAAAATAGGCTTTGTCATATTCATTCATCGATCATAACGTGAAATCTATCCGCGAAAAATCGGAATTTAAAATACCTTCTTGCAGAAATTATATCTTCTTGCAGAAATGATACCTACTTTCAGAAATTATACCTTCTTTCCTTCTTACGTCTCTGCTACCTCGCATAAAACGTCCGTCGATTACACCGCTAGCCTACACAGTCAGGCTCCAACTATTATACTAGTAATCTTAGTATATTTTCAATACTGGCTCCACTGACGACAGGCCTGCATCATCAATTAAACGAACGATACGGCTGATTTGCTTCATTTTACAATAGAATCCACAAAATACGCTACACCTTTGGGAACTGACAGAGTTAGTTGAACAGGAAGTTCAATGCGAACAACCATATAACTGCACCACGAATATGTATAATACCTGCACCTTCCTGATTACAGGAAGTGGTAACGACTCTCTGGAGATTCTGTTCGTTTCGTTTGAGTAGGCTGAAAACAGCGGGCACACAAACGCAAGAACAGACACTAACGAGAAAACCGACAAACACGCAAATCAACATGCAAACGAAACAGACATTAAACGAGACAAGCGACACAGGTTTATTCAAATCAGCATACACATAAACGGGAAAATTAACAGACACAAACGAGTAAAACGAACTGTCTACCAATAGATTTGGGATTTTAAAAAAGGATTTCGGATTTAAAAAAGGCAAATTAGTTGGTTGACCATCATAAATTCCAGGGAGCTGGCAGCTCCTGGTCAGTCTATGAGGGTCTACTACTAATTGACTCGTGTTATGCTTCCACCTCGAAAGGTGCTTCAGTTGGTCATGTGTAAAGACACTTAAATACCGACGAGGACAGACTCGATACAGGTTGATGCTAGCTGCAATAAAGTAATCTCATTAAGTGGGCTGGAGATAATAATAATAATAATAATAATAATAATTGCCTTGTCGCTTGATATTGTCCATAGGCGAAATAGAACAATTACTACGTCGGAATATTACCATATGGCAGGGGTCGGCAAACTACGGCCCGCGGGCCAGTTCCGATGGGATCAATCCGGACCGCGAGACATGCTTAAGTTGGTACACCAATCTGGCCCGCCGTAAACAATCAGTCTGCTAATTAACTCAAAATAAAGCCGGTTGTTCAAGTAAGACCCAATAATAGTGTCAATATCTAGTTATTCTAGTCCCCGGCCTTCCAGTTGAGATATTACAATGCATTTGCAGGAATTGTTGATAAAATTGTTATCGTCGTCTTCACATAATCTTTATTCTTATCTATATTATATCTATACTTCCCATCGATTACATGTTGTACTGAAGTGTTTTGGCCATTTGATGGCTTATATGTCACAGATTCTGAATTTTCCTCAACATCCTGAGTAGATTCGCGTTGGTATAGACCTACCTACCTGTTACCATAGAATTTGCTCTTTCTTCTTTTAATATTGTCTTTATTACACATTTTTGTTAAAATTGTCTTTATTTTACCCATTTTTGTCGCAAATACAAATGTTTCTATCTTATCTTATATTTACTAAGCAAATAATCCATGAACATATGAAACAATTTATTGTCGATAGATGATGATTCTGAAGAGCACATTATGTTAATGTGCAGCATGTGTAATAGAGGGGGCTCTTGTTGTACTGTTCATTGGAAAACTTGCATGAAGAGCTTGCCAGAAGAAAAAAAACTGGGCAAATAAGGTTCTTTGTTTTTTGAAATAATTATGTATAAAATCTTTGTTTTCTGTTGGTAGGGCGTTGCTAATGTGTTGCTAAGAGGGACTTTCTTATGAAACGGTATTTTTTCTTCAAGTTATGACCTAAAATATGGTACATGAGTGGTTTATTCTGAAAGAGCACAATTTACTTATTCAGTACGGTAAATGAACAAGGTACAATTTTAGCCCAAAAGTTACATATTGAGTTAAAATAAGGGGTCTTCCACTCCACGTTGTAATAGTCGTGAGGAATACAATATTTCCCTATCACACAGTCGCATCCTACAGTTATTTTCGGTCACATTGTGCCAGTCGAAAGGATACTGGATTTCACAAAGAACAACTTCCCAAGTTAAAATTAGTGATTGAGCTAATTGTGTAGTGAAACTTGAGAGAATATTATAATGGAAATAACGATAAGAACTGTTGCTAGGTAACGTCACGTAAAAATAAGCGGCCATTATGCTTTGTCAATGTCCGATGCCCAACTGTTGAATTTCGGGTCGCGTATCCTTTCCATTTAACAAAACTAATTCAACTTTCCCTCACGTTTCGCTTTCCTAAAACTTTCCCTAATATGAAGATGGTGCTGTCATCGTTTACACTATGTAATTCGTCAGGTGTGTGAACAGGAATTGGCTTTGCCAGGGTGTCCTTTTCACCATCGTGAATACTTCTTCACTCCAATTTGGTAAATAATCTTTTTCAAATTTGAGTTTTGAGTTTACAATCCTTACTTTGTTCCCTGAACTGAATTTGAATTTCTTCGAAAAGGTCCCGTAGACCGAATAGTCCAGATAAAGAAGACACCGACAACTGTATTGTGGTTCACAGCTCAGCGGCAATATTCTGGTGTAAAGACTCTCTCTCTCTAAATGTACAAGCTTTGCACATGGCTTCATGATTGACCTCTGATGTTTGGATCAATGTGATAATTGAATATTCAAATAGTAGAATTGTATGGTAGGTTGTTTTAACCACATGATGTGATATATAATATATATAATATCCCTATATAATATAGGAATCAGGATACAACAATAATCATGGTTGTAACCTTCGAGAAGTTGAGGAAGAGCATCAACATATTTCAAATCATGTTGCGTAAAATACTTCAACATTCTTAATTTTAAAGTACTATTGTACCGTTCACGACTGAAGCTTTTGTTTCATTATTACCAGATGAAATACATATAAAATTCACGACCTCCAATAAGTAACGCTATTTCTTAAAGAGTTTCTTCTCGCACCTTCATGAAGCTTGTAGATTAGATATCTTGCTTTTTCAACCAATCGCTGATTTAGTCTTGAGTCCTTCCTTGTTTCCTTTTCCTTTAGGCTTGTACAGTTTATTGATCCCCCAAAGACTTGCGGGTGTGTGGGGGGGGGGGGGGTTATAATAAATATTGCTCAAATACACGAGTCGCGTCGTTGGAGAGCCATTCATGAAACGAAGAAGACAAATAAAGGCTTTAGAAGTTTGTCACAACCAGTTGGATATGGTGCACTCCATCATCATCATTCTACGCAGATGGGAAGTGGTGAAAGAGGAAAACGATACAATATTTCTCACAACTTAACGCAAGATCATTTAAATTATTAAGATTACTTTTTAAACTGACATGCGTAGCCTACTTTTATGTATTTTACAATGTGCTCGTTTCTTGGAATGCAGGTTTAATTTTCTACCATTTTCTAGAAAAACGCCGTTAAATATTTATTTTAAATCCATTAACACGAGTCGTGTTGTAATTGACTAGATGCAACCGTAACAACGTTCATTGCAAGACATTCTCATTATGTCACACATGCACTTCGTCGGTCGACAATGTTCGACAATCCTTGGCTTAATTAAGGAAGCTTAATGAAGGTGTGCAAGAGTCTTCTCCAGTAACGAACCATTAAAATTGTTCTTGATTTTCAAGCACTTGGTCTATGCGTGGAATTAAACTCAATTTCCATTTATGTGAATTGAGATTAATCCCCTTCTTTGTAGGATATAGATTCCCTTGTGGGTAATAACTCTTGTATTCTCGAAGACTAATAACCGTGACGTGTCCATTAAACATTGAAATTAGGCTAAACGTTTTAAGGGTATTACAATGCCGCTGTATTGTATGATTCCTCTGGTGTGGCCAGGAAACACAATAAGAAGGACAATAATACATAACACATTTCAAGGCTATGAGTCGCTGTTATTACATCGTATTACAGCGCATGGCTGCGGAATAGCAGCCAGCATGAACGGGCACTAACTTGGTTTCAAAATGTATATAAGAACACATAAGATTCAAGGTCGTCCGCGGAGCCATTGTCAACGTTTTATAAAACACCTAGACAAAACATTCATCTAATCGACTACGACACAACATACACAAACCAGGCATTCATTAGATTATGAACACTAATGGTACGGTAGCTTTACACGGGATATCGTCCTCTCCCGTACCCAGATGTCATAAATTTTGAACAAACGATACGCATGTTAGTAATTTCCATCAAATTGGCATAACGGTAGCTTTGACCCGACCAACATCGCCACCATAACATACCGCACGCATATGCCCGCTATATAGGCCATTAATAAGTTGCAACATTCTTTGATTCGGTATACTTTGCCTGCACAGAACAATCAACTTGAACGGATTGCAGTTAGGCCCTATACGGTAGGAATCCAGTTGCCACCGGTTTCGGACAATTCGTCCACACGCCAACGCGTCCACACAGCCTGACACAGTCGTCATATATGTTACATTTAAATAAGTAAACAATAAACATTGTGGGCATACTGTCATGAGGATGGTCACCGTTACTCCTTCCTTATAGGGTGAAAGAGGTACAATGCCATCACAGGATAACACATAGCCTATAATAAATAATACACCAGTATGCAACAATTGAAATGACTAAGTTCTTAAGAGGTCTGGGCAAAGTCAGAGATGCCAACTCTTACCTGGTTTAGAAATTATTAGATAAATTCTTAGATAGATTTGTATGGTCTTGCCCTCGACTGAAACAAGTGATGCGACAGCAGAGTCTTGGTGAAAGCCTGGGTATAGCTTCTGACAAACCTGAGTATCGAACAAAGAGAATCCTTGGGTTCCTAAACTCACCATACCAGACAAGATGTGACCATACACCTGACCACACGGTTTCCAGGAATAATCATCTATATCTCGACGCCATTTAGTTCTTCCACCAGAAGCCTCAGGGGAAACTAATAAAACTTTGTCATATCAGTCCTAAGAATAGCTTAAAGAAAGTTAAAATAGAAAACAAGTAATATATAGTTGCTGATCCGAGGAGCACAGTAGGTGCTTGGCTGATGTCGCCTGAATGAGTTCTCATGACCAGCTCGCTGTTAATACAATAAATTAGACCACCATTATCTCCCAAAGGTCCAAAGTAGAGGTACTGCCCTTGAATCATTGAACTCCTACTCAAACCACAGTAGTTAATTAAATTAAGGATCAACAGTGATAGCGTAGCGGTAGAAGCAGGGAGCTGCAGCTCCCTGGTTGAAGTGTCCGCTGCTTAATTAACATCACGCCCAGCTATCTAAAGTGTGCGAGCTCTATAATTGTTGTCTGTAATTTTCAAATCCGGTGGCCACGGGTGCCTTTCTACTTGGTCAAAGACACCATCGCCTATATGGTTCATCGGAGTGCTTGAAATATGATTGGGGATTGGAAACTGGTCAGTGTGGCACGCTGGCGCTGCGGTGGCATGTGTTACTGCTGTTTGGTTTAAAGCCAACGTTGTTGGGTGCACGGGTTTTCTAAGAATAATACCGGTAACAGAAATAATCTGGGGCAAGCACCGTTAAGGAAAAAAAGTAAAGTAAAGAGATTGACCAAGTTCATAATCTATTAAACTATGACCAAGCAGCAACCAATTCATCTAGTTGGGAGATTCATTTGTTTAATTCTGTAGGATGCCATTTTCAATAATTGTCTATAATTACATAGTGCAACTCAGTACAGAACGTTTCTACATCCTCCCCAGTTTATTGGAGGAAAACTATCCTCACATCCGCCATGACTGCTGAACAGTTTACTAATAGCAAGTTGTTATTTAAACTCCTTGCATTTACCTGATTTATAAGGATGTTGTACAAGGTTAGTTTTCTTATGTCACAGCTGCTTTTGCGTTTCACTACGTGTTACGTTCAAATCGTGGAACAGTATAATTATCCCTTGATCGTACTGGCGAAGCCAGTTCCTTCAGGGAGCCAAGTGTTAGCCTATGTTTATGCCAGAGACTTACGGTATATTTAGATTTATTTTAGAAGAAAAAATTATATATTTATTTATATTTTATGTATTTAGAAGAACTAGACTCCGGCAGTTTTCTGCTGATTGTTCCTCTGCCAGTAACACAATTTTGCAGAATGCGGATTACGAAGAGGCACAATGCCTCCCGCCGTCTGCTACAGTTAGAGGCGTCGCAGAAGACCATATTCCGCTACAATACGACTTATATTGTCAGTCGTTTTCTGCTTATTCGAAGTTAAAAATGTCGAAGCGAATTGACACCCTATCTACGGTGATAGTTAACATCTTTCTGTTCAACAATAGTGCTACAATTATAGGAAACGTTGATTTCTTCGTATCAACGCATTGGCAAGAAACCCTTCATGAAGGGGTAAGTTAGTCCAACAACAGAACAGTCAATCAATGAATCAAAATCATCAAAATGGTAGGAACTATTGACGGGATTATAAGCTGGTCGATACCTTTGTATCTCCTTCTAATTAACAACTCTTGGTTTGAACTTGGTATTGACTATAGATACACACTCAATGAATTAAATGACAGCTGTTGTTTTCAGGCCAGGTGTTTGTTGATGAATAAGGGAATTTATTCAGGTTCGTTGAACACCTCCTCCTCCTATATCTGCAAATACTAAGCAATAATATAGAACACTATCACCTGATCAATTCTTTAGAAATGGTTTGAATGCATCCTATCAAGCACAGCTGTCAGGAGATCAAACCAATTTCCTTGACTTTCCTCTGGGATGTCATTCTAAGAATTAGGTTGAGAGGGGGGAAAGGGTTGGAACCTTCCTTCTGGTATCTCCTTCTCCTATTAGTAAAAGCCTCCTATGATGAGATATTAATCTATAAGCAGGTTGAAGGTGGTCCTGAATCGCAAGTTTGCAAATCACTAGCCTCATTTAAGCCACTGATGCAAGGTTGCAACGCAAGTAAAAGAAAAACATAGGCATATAGACATATGTCCACTCTTTCAATCAAAACAAACACTATTCAAGTTTTACAATGATAATTTTATTAAATGTAATATTTTACATGAGCCTCAATTGCTGAGACAGCCTTAGTAATCCTTAGACATGCACTAACAAAATGAAACTTCTTTAAATAACTTCATAAGTTTAAAACAAACAAGCAAGGTAGTCTTGAGGTGATTATCTCAGCAATGAATAACATATAGGATGGAGTTTGTAAGATGAAAGATTATATACAAAGCCTAATATGTACTGAAGGCTACAGCATTGCCTTCAGTACTGACTTGAATATGGCAAAGGTACTTTGATACCAGAATCCACACCAGGCACCCAGGTCAGGTACCCAGCATACATGTCAGGTCCCAGCAGCCAGGTCAGATAATCAGCAGCCATGTCAAGCACCCAGGTCAGGTACTCAACAGGTACCCAGCATACATGTCAGGTACCCAGCATACATGT
>JAODAG010075144.1:5639-16342 GCA_027574785.1 Orphnurgus asper
AACGGTTTCTAACGGTTACTAAATCTAGCATAGTCTAGCAGGGTGCATGTTCGTAAAGATTATTCATGCATATTGCAATTGACCACAAGCCCTGTTTTTGGGCGAGTTTATATGACGTAAACCAAAACGTGTTAATCTGTTTGGTCGTAGGTTTCTAGTTAATGCCAGGAACGACCACGACCTGAGGAAGTGGGCGGCCGAAGGGCTGGCGTTCTTATCTCTGGATGCGGACGTCAAGGAGGAAGTGGTGTCCAACACAGATGCCCTCCATGCGCTGATGGATCTCGCTAAAGTGAGGATGAGGAGCTTTGATCTTTTCAAACAGTTTGCGCGAGTAAACTTCAAGAGGGATATGGGATTTCTTAGTTTAACTATATAAATTTATCTTTGTAAAAAAAAGATTTTGTTAATTAAAGAGGAAATTTGTAATATTTAATTTGCATTTCTGTTACTAAAATACTCTTGAACTCTTTATAATTTCTTCCATTTTGTAACATTATGTTTACAATTTGTGATTTAATAACAATTCTGTGCAAAATATGGAAGATTTCATGCCCGATGTCATCAATTTACCATTTAATTTTATTCTTTCGACCAATAGTTATTTTTTTGCGATGTATACTTTCAGACCGTCGACCATTCCGCCCTCTACGGCGTGATATCGACGTTCGTCAATCTGACCAACTCGTACGATGTGGAGGAGATCGAACCTGCCATGAAGAAACTGGCCGAATACGCCAAGCAGCACGTGCCGGAGGACCACCCAAAGGTGAGGTCGCCAGACGCCATGAGCGCCCTTTGCAGCGTACGGGGTCGGATTTCTCTAAGCTTCGGGGGGGGGAGGGCAGACGTCCTGTATTAGATCGTAAGAGATATGTTTGTGTTGTCTGTTATGGCAAAGACTGGACTTAAGACGTGTGGGATGATGGATCTTGCTGGTGTAGTGGATGAATCGTTCATGTTGACGTGTATCAGATTGTATAAGATATGTGTATTCTCGTTGGCTGTAATTATGGCTAAGACAAGGACTTCAACTGTCGGTGGTAGGTCTTAATAGTGTAGTGGATAAATTATTGCTATATAGCCTTTTGGATTCATGGATTAGACCATTTGGATCATGGGATAATATTTAGCAAAAAGTAAGCCACTCGATGTGATATCTAACAAACAGTGTTCATGCTTGTGTGTTAGTTTGGTTGTCTTGTAACGTATTTTCTAGCAATTTTTATGCAAACGTTTGCTATTTTACAGGATTCCAAGGAATATTTAAAGAGCAGAGTTGAGAAGCTGGTGAAGGCTGACATCATCACAGCGTTGGTAGCGCTCTCCAAAACTGAAAGTGAAAACAGTAGAGAGCTGCTAGCAAGGTGAGTGATCCTAGCAAGGTGAGTGATCCGTATCGTCATGGCGACCTTATTTGCCAACAGTTAGATCCAGATCACTCTACCTATGGTCATGTCTGCAGTATTCTGGATTCATTTCAGTATAACTGTGATTACGAATAGTACTATAGTATTCAGTAACCTGCGTTTAAGATTGTGTCTTTCGATGTAAGTGATGCTTAGTGTAAAATGATGAGGTAGAAAGTCTGACGTGTTTACTTAAATGTTCTTAAAGTAACTAATACAACTTTTTTTGATGCCTACCTGGAACAACTCTAGCACCGAGGCATAGTCATCCAAAACCGTGTAGTAACTATCTAATAGTTATCATATTCGGTATCTATCCATTTCCATGATATTAATAAGTAATACCTAACTTAAGAGTCACTTTCATCAACCAACCACAGCAACTTGTTCAGTAGAGAAAATGTCCAACACTTTTGCAGGGTTTACCTCGCCATAGCAGGAGACGAAAAACACAGAGGCAATCTTGTCCAGAAAGGGGGTGCCAAATGTCTAATTCCATTGGCCAATGAAGGCACAGAGGTTGGAAAGACGAGAGCAGCCCAGGCCCTAGCGAAGATAACCATAACAATGAATCCAGAACTAGCCTTCCCTGGTGAAAGGGTAAGAAAATGAATAAGTAATCTGGATGCAAACACCAGTTGAGAATAATGACAAGGGGTTTAGCTGCAAACCCATCATTTGCAAACACATGAATTATTATTCGCGGTTCACATGCGGGCCGTAGATTTGTTCTGATGCTGAATGCTGATTGGAGTCATTAATGTGACGACTCACTTATTCACAACATGACTTTCTTGTTCAATTACTTTGGGTCGTTATACCATAGTTACAATATTTTGTAGTTATGGTACTCTCTTTTTTTATGCACTATCCAGCATGAACCACTAAAATATTTGATAGTCAACATGAATACATAGCATAATTGTTTAGGAAAGGCAGGCCCAGAGTTATCTAAACCCTCTTGTCCCTGATACAGAGGTGCAGGTAAATCAGGCACATTATACCACGGCTACAATTCCTGCTGTTCCTGATTGTTACCATCTTATTTCCCGGCAGGCATTGGAAATAGTTCGTCCCTTGATCGCTTTGCTGCACTTTGACAACACCGGCCTCCAGAACTTTGAAGCGCTCATGGCTCTGACGAACTTGGCCAGTCTGAACGATTCATTACGGTAAGAAAAGAACGGAGAGCGCATCTGAAAAATGAAAAGGTAGCTGGAATGAGTATGGGGTAATTAAAGGAATTCTCTGGTGGAAGAAATAAATCTGATTTGTTGTAGAGAAAGGGTTCTTTCTGTACCAGTAGAAAGGTTTTTTTTCTGTACCAGTAGCTGAAAACCTCACTTACCCCATCTACTTCTAAAAAGAGCACTGAGTACTTTTTACAAATGTAATTTTTCCCCCAATGATCATATACCCACCTTGCCTCACTCCGCTCGTACCGTTTAAATCACTGCGGCTTATTTTCTTCGCCAAATTTGCAGGAAAAGGATCATGACAGAGAAGAGCGGCTTTGCCAGCATCGAGAATTACATGTTCGAGGATCACGACATGATCAAGAGGGCGGCTGTGGAATGTATGTGCAATCTCACCTCCAATGATTTGGTAATTTTTTTAATTTTTTGTTGTTGTCGTTGAGATATTTGTTCATTTTATTTTAATTATTTTTTGATGGAAATTCCGTGTGTCGCTATGTGTATGTGTCGTTCAAAAAGTCAAATAAGTTTTTTTTTCATTATGTTTAGAAAACTAGTTTTAAATTGAAGTTGAGAGTTGATTCAGTGTTGTGGTAAATGGAAATTGAATCGATCGGTTATTTGTTATTTTACTGTTAAAAATTTGTAACTGGTTGAAGTTGGTATAATTGGTTGAAAGTGGATATTTTATGGTCTTTGAAGGAGAGGATGGGGTTGGGAGAAAGGGGAGAGATGGCTAGGGTGAAGGGGATGGGGGAACAATTCTCATAATGAGTGGATGAGCCCAGGCTACCAATAATCTAGCTGACACTGCTGTCCTGTATATTTAAGGGCCGGGATTATTATCTAACTGTCAAATCACAATAGTTCTACTTCATATGTGGTTTAGTGGGGTTTGGTTAATTAAATCTCATGTCCATGTCTGACTTATGATATAATCGTAAATCGTACCAATGTCGGGTTACTATTTGGTCTTCTTTAACAACAACGACCTTTCAAAAGTCAACCATATTATTTTTGTTTTTGTCTGTCAGGCATTGGAGAGGTTTAAAGGTGAAAACGATCGCATCAAGCTCCTGGTGTTGTTCTGCTTCGAAGAGGATGTCAAGTTGGTGACTGCGGCCTCGGGGGCCTTGGCGTCCCTCTCCAGAGACAAAGAAGTTTGCACTAAGATCCTAGCGGTGAGTCGTTCTTGTCCTCCCTCTGCCCCCTTCCTGTGACTCATCTCCGTCTGAGAATAGTCGTTAAATAGGGCATGTCACGATTTACCCACATTGTAGATACATACATGACATGTATAGACTCAACTAAGCCAGCTCGTACGCATGTACAGCAGTACTATGTTCCCATTGCTTCTTGTTGATGTGGTAACTCGATTGACTCGCTTGTAGACTGTTCAATTAGAACTGAATGTTTAAAATTATAGTAAATGTTTTCTCGCAAATATGTGGAACTTGCTTCAATACCAGAGTCAGTACCAGATCATAAAACATAAAACCGCTTTTCATCATACAGGTTAAACAGGGGCTGGAGGTCCTACAGATTCTGTCTGTATCTCAAGACCCCGGCCTGCAGTTACGAGGGGTCGCCATCGTGTCCAATGTCATCGAGAGCAATGAGGAGAATGCAACCAAACTCATGAATACTGAACTCCTGGAAATATTGATGGCATTGAGCAAGCTTCAGGAACCTCAAAAGGTTGCTGTACGAGAAAGAGCTGCATATTCATTAGAAAAGTCTGCTGAATGGGGTATCATACAACATGCTGCTACTGATAGCTCATGATAGTCATGCATATTCAACACATGATATTATGCATATTCATTAGAAGATTCTGTGGAATGGGGTATTGTACAACATGCTGCTACTGATGACTCATGATAGTTGTCCATATTCAACTCATGATAATAAAAGTCTGCTGAATGGGTTATACAACATGCTGACTCATGGTAGTTATGCATATTAATTAAAGGTCTGCTGAATGGGTGTTATACGGGATTGAACAAGCAACCTTTGTGCAAAGAAGTGGACACTCACTCCGCTAGGTCACACTCTCACCTCGTATATAGTGTTTGGCATCATATCTTACACTTAAGTTACGCCCTCAGCAATACATGCCGGATTAGTGGGCTACACGCACTGACTGGTTCACAGTATAACAATATATCAGTACTTCACTAGACTGTCTGTATAACCATAATGTATCCCACATCTCTCCATGGTTGTTCAATGGGAAGTGCAGTGGGGTAGGGTGGGTGTGAGTGGGGGGGGGTAGAATATTACTCCTTTCTCTTTCAAAACATTTTTAAAACCAGATGTTGTAGCCACACTTAGAGGATCTGATGTTAACAGAGCTACTCAGCCTAGTAACATTTGTATGGTCGTATAGTTTCCTGCATACAACTCAATGATTATGACATCTTCGGGTAGACAATGTAGATGTGTTTGACTATATTAATGTATGTCTTCCAAATTGTGATTTCATGTGGAAAAGGTTGTTACTGCTCTGGGTTTTGAATATTTCAGAAATACTCTGTGTTCTGTTGATGATAACAAAGAAATGCTTTTTTGAGGATTATGCAGTAGGCATTATGAATACAAGTAATTAGACATTTAAGAAGTTGCTCTTTAGGTGATATGATAATATTAAGTAGCTGGACATCATTCTGAGCCAACAACTTTGTTAAGAGTGGGTGTAGCTCAAGTGGTATAGCACTCGCTTTGCATGCGAGACGGGTATGGAGATCAATGCCGACCCTGCTCCCCCACTCAACCCTTGTGGTCGATGATCGAGGTACACTCACGTCCGTCAGATGAGGGCATTAAATGGCAGATGCAGGAGTAGGATATGGGATGGGTGGGTACATGGCTTGCCTCGTAAGTTCTGGACGTTGGTCGAAAAGCGGAGGCTTGTTAAAACCACATCGTCCACAATCACAACACGGACAGGGGTTGCTCTATGAGGCTACCTAACCCTTACTGTAATGAAACTAAACTAACAACATAAATACAGACAGACAAACAAATAACAAATCAGATACAAGGAACCGGTGACCAGACAGCTTGTTTATCAAGAAGGATGGGGTGTAGGGTGGTTGGGAGGAATGTTGAACGACTCACCATGCATGGTCAAGATGTCGAAAAATGTCGTCCTTGACATAGAAACAAGTGTCAATACATTTTCCATTCATGGTTACAACCCATTGAAGCATTGATATTAGCAAGATTACGGTGGCTGGGAGAGGGGTGTACACACCAACCTGCCCTTCCCCCATTGTTTAGCAATTGTTTTCTCGAAAGCTAATGTTGTTTAATGTGTCATTTTAAGTGGTGACCTCACACATGAATGTTATTAGGCTTCTCGGCCAGCTTGGCTAATAATCATAATTGAATTTAAATATTCTTGCCAATTTCCCATTTCCATATTATCATGACAAAACCTTCCTCATATCGGGCCACAGCGACTACTGCGGTTAATGTATTATATTTCCCAGATAGTTCCATTCTCCATGGTAGAAAATATATTGGGAAATGTGATTGTGATTGCTGCATGTGATTTACTTTAAATTTAGTTATTATAAAAAAACATTGCTTTTATTATATTTTTATGCATGATAATGCCCGAGTTTGAGGTTTTTGTGAAGGCTTTTTTGTTCTTTTTGAATTTTTATTTTATAGATTTAATTGTTTAGAAGGGAGATCTGGGCCATGGTTTGGTTTCGCTTATCTGATTCTTAATTTATTCTGTACTTATTAAAGTCCTGCCATGCAGTCATATAATTTGGCAAAACAATAATACAAAATATTGAACTTAGCCTTGAGAGTGAAAATCCAAGCTCTCCTCATTTTAATAAAATGGCTAAATCTTCTTGCCTTTTTTAGATACTGGCCTATCCAATAACTTATACATATTTCTGTGTCTATCCTATATTTCGGGTATGTAGCCTACTTCATGTAACACATCCCACCTCAAGTATAGTGTATGTACATGTATGTAGATACTAGCCTACACCTTAACTTATACATATGTATCCTATATTGCAGGTATGCTTAATGTAACACGTACCACCTCTGGTATAGTGCATGTACATACTAGCCTACACCTTAATTTATACTACCTATGTAGGTATAACCCTATATTTGAGGTGGTTTACATGAAATATATATCATATTCTGGATCTTTTATAATTCTGGAAAACTAGGTGGAAGTCGCACCACAAAGAAGAGGATTAGCATAGTCACGCCTACTGGGAATTTCATCATAAACGAGGTTTTTTTCTGTTGCTGGTCTACAACTATCCAGGTGTTTTCGAATAGATGAAGTTAAACAGAGTGGATTTTACAATTGTCACAGTGGTTGAAATTGTTGATCTTGTAAGGTGTTTATATCCAAATAAACACCACGAAAACATACCTGAGATGAGCCATAAATCTATAGGTACTAAATGAAAAAGCATGACTCGCCGTCTCTGGTTACATTGATAAAGGAGAGGTCAAATGTTAAGGTCAAATAGGAGAGGTCAAATGTTAAAATTACTAAAGGTCTTCCACTAGTCATACATGCCGCCGGCGACCATATCAAGCTGCCTAAGATGTGATTTCGTAATTACCCTACATGATGAACACTGCACAATGACACATACAGTGCATCAAAGGTTAACATTATTATTATTATTCCTGGTCTACATCAATGGAAAGATGATGTACGGTAATTCTCTTTCTACATTCTCATTCTATTTGGTCTGATGTTAATCCAGTTTGTCAAAGGGAAAGGTTTAATACTAATAAGTGATCGAAAATTGAAATTCCTCAGGGGTGTCGGTGAGGGGAGGAGACTTTCACCTTATGGTTTGGACACATGGATATACGGTAACCTCTAAGAGCAGTTTGATATCAACTTTATTATTGAAACTCGAATGTTACCGTACTGAGTTGATTTACCCGCCGGTAAATTATGGAGGTACCGGAAATCCTTAATCGAAGTCCATATACTGGGCGGTCATGAGGTAACTGTTATGTCTGGATGAATTTTTTGATGATGAAATAACTGTCTGAAAAAGATCTCAACTCATTTACTCCTGTTTCTCTCTAAAAAAAGTGGTGCTTTTGTTGATTAATTAATTAAAGGGTATTTATTGGTTTTGGTAATTACAAAGGCGTATAACAGCTAGTTTGTCGCCTATATATTTGTCTAGTTTCGAGTTGGAAGGGTCACAATAAATTATGGGTCGTCTCAGTGTTCAATTTTAACCGAAAAAAAGTAAAATAGTAATAAACGGTTCCCTTGAACGCGGGTTATTTTCTAGGGTTCTCGAAGTCAAGACACATCTTAGACGAAATTGTTAAATGTAAAGCAAAATAATTTCAAAACAAAAAATACATTCTGGAAGGGAAGTGTTCTTCCAACGCAATTGGCTCATGTCCCTGTCAATTCCCCAGGTCATTACTGCAATGACTTATAGTGCATTCTCATGTAAATATTCTATAGGTTTCATTCAAAATTGTGACCCCTTTTTCCCCCTTCGCGGCGACGGTTGGTCTTGGTTTTCCATCTCGTGTACTAGTGCACCATTATCCCGCGCTTAATTTAATGTTGGGCCTCTCCTCCAACAGAGCCATATACTGAGCAACAAACACATTTACATGGCACTACGCAAGCCCAACCATATCTAGGGCGTGGTAGTCCGAAATAATTAGGACTGAGGCTGGTGGTCAGGTTGGCACGATGTTGCCGTGGCATATACTGCCGTTGTTTGGTTTAGAGTCCAAGACTTGTTTTCTTGGGTGGGTTTTTAAAACAAAACAAAAACAAGTGCGTCATTGTCGCTTTCCTTTTGAAATAAGAATCTACAACTTGAGTAGAAAGATTAGAGCAAAACACCGCTTTTTATAAAGACGCATCATCTGCCTTTGGGAGAAGATCACGTGTACAGTGTTACGGACGGTCAGCGTCGGTTCGATATAATCGCTGCTCATTTATATACCCGCGAAGTTTTTTGCTTTTATCATCAAGGAACAAACATGTTTGGCAAATCGGAAATTGAAATTTACAGCCCTCTCGTGCACCGGAATACCGCCCTCAGTGATAAATCCAAGGACAGGGATACGATACCGCTCTGGCACAGCGGAGAGCGCTATACTGGTGAATGCGAAACAGATCAATCGAAATAGGATTGGACGATGGCAATTTGTTGGTTTTCCACTCCAGGATCATGACCTCACCATTTGGTATCGCGAAGGATGGATCATGATCATCGCTGAGCAAAAAAAAAATAGATTTCGAGCACTCGTACCTAATTTACACGTCGATTCATCTGTTCAAATTGCCTGTCTGCATAGTCTGGCATATTCTAGCAGATTGTACATGACTTGTTGAGTATTCAGTTGAGTAGCAGTTTCCTTCAGTTCACGACAATACTGCCCTCACTTGACGTATAAGATTACCATATATAAGTTAGTACAGCACAAATTAGGATTAGCCTGGTATGATTTCCAAGACGAGGTCGTGCTTCTATATGATTCTACCATGTTTACAGAAACATAATCTGTAATCACTCTGTATGCCTAATCGCTATCTAACTATCCAGTTTGTAGAGGTAACACCTCGGTATTTAAAATACGTCATTCGCTGGAATGATTCCTTCACAATTAGGATATAAAATGTCCCGCTGCCTTTCAAGTGGTGGAAGAGACAACAAATCTCATGTGGGGAGAAGCAGGGTGGAAGGCCCGGGAGACCGGGTTGGAAAAATAATATAGTGCATCGTTCGCCAATGACTCGTCTTCTAGTTCCGAGTCCAAGCTTAGTTGGGCTTCCGGGTCCGAGCTGGGAGTCCCCCGACTGGAACTGCTCGGTCATAGACTCCACTGGCGGTTGTTTAGCAAAACCCACCCACTGCAAGAATGAACTATATGTATATTTCGGACTCCTAACTCCGATAACGGCAGCACTATTTACCACGGCATTGATTAACTGTGATCAGCTTCCTAGTCCTAATCCTACTTCGATCGGTGACCAGAAGGGTGATTGTTTTATCCGCCACACTTTTTTTTTTGTTGCAAATTGGCCAAAGTTATGATCCCAGCTATGATCATCGGTGGAACCGACGGATCGGAATCTCCTTTTAAAATGAGTTTTATTTATAAGTGTATTGAACCCGTTGATCGGGTTTAATTAGCTTTTATCATTTACGTTTCCTTATCATACCATTGCTATTTCGGCTTATCACTCCTTTGGTTGTTTTGCTGACTCGGCACACACTAATTACATTTAGTATTTTTAATAGGCCTACGTATATATTACTCCGAGATTACTACATTGATATCTCGCAGTGAACTATGCGCGCTTCGTGCGGGGCTTCTACCATCTGTCACATGCCTTCGTGGACGATATCGTCGTCAGCATGCAAGGGGGCCGGGGTGTATTACGTGACAAGTTGTTTAGGTTGAATTTAACCAAACGTCGACATCGAATGCAGGTCGCTGAAAACACCTTCTCCCCTCTGATAATTGTTGAAAACATCCTCGTCTCTTCGAGTAAACATGGTATTGGTAATTCGAAATTCGCATACGAAATGTTTTACATTGTTACAAATTTTCGACCATTTTGTTTATATATAGGCCTATTAGTAACATCCACCACCCCGTTCTTTTAGGACCAATCCTTCACGGGTCATAACGACTCTTGTAGGTTTGCTTTTTACACTTATCCCATGCGTTCACAGCTGTCTCTCAATATATGGCAACGTAAACTGTGCTCAGCTATCTCTGGATTGATGGCAACTGCCACAGTACTATCATCTGTCTCTCGATTGATTGTAGCTGCCACTGTGCTATCATCTATCTCTCGATTGATTGTAGCTGACACTGCACTATCTTTTGTCTCTCTATTGATTGTAGCTGCTACTGTGCTATCATCTGTCTCTCGATTGATTGTAGCTGCCACTGTGCTATCATCTATCTCTCGATTGATTGTAGCTGACACTGCACTATCTTTTGTCTCTCTATTGATTGTAGCTGCTACTGTGCTATCACCTGTCTCTCTATTGATTGTAGCTGCAACTGTGCTATCACCTGTCTCTCGATTGATTGTAGCTGC
>JAODAG010075365.1:0-27888 GCA_027574785.1 Orphnurgus asper
ACTTATCGCCTAAATTGAATAAACAGGCGAGGAACACCCTGTTGAAACATCACAGGTAATATAGTTTACTCTGTGAACATTTCACCTCTGTCTGCTGCCGAATTTGATATATTTGCTTCCACACCGGGTGACGATGGAGAGCTAAGTAAGTTCGGGAAGGAATCCATCTGCATTCAGGGTATCTTTACATAGCCTATACTTCGCTTCAAAAGCCAATTGCCAAATTACCGTGAAGGGTTTTTAAGAAAACCCTCCCAAGAAAGAACCTGGGATCTAAACCAAACAAACAGCAGAATATGCCACGGCTTCAAAAGCCAACTGACCAACTTCGCAGCCCCAATCCTATTTCGATTGGATTGCTAAGGCTAAATATCATTGGGCGGGTGTAGTGCCACATGACGTGTAGCGCATGGCTCTGTTGGAAGACATGCTTCACCGTTAACCCGTGCGAGCCGTCCTTAATACAACATATACTAAAAATTATCTTAGCCAAATGGCCAAGAAGCGATATGTGAAGGGATACCGCGAAGGGATATGTATGTTAACTGTGATTGTCATGTCCTTACTACACTCCTACAAGAACAAGCGCTTTGTCGTATAATGGTAACCGAAAGTCTCGGAGTGAAAAGTAACATTGTGCATTAATATATATTACGTGGTTCGCAATTTCATACCAATCCGCTTCATCGTATGAGAGGGATTATTCATATTCATCGTATCACGAAGAATTTTACTATTGCTTTACCATTTTTAGATATTATTCCCGTTTACTTTGAGTAATTAGGAGTGCGGATTGATCACTTTAAACAGAATATTCATGACTTACATTGTCAATATTTCTGGCGGGATCACGAAGACAGCCATAATGATGAAGACGAGTCCAGGATATATGGCGTTGGTCGCGGGAAATATGGCCTGCAATGCTGGGATACCAATCATGGTCGACATACTCTGGATGCAACCGCTCAGAGCGAACATAACACCTGTACAGAAATTGTAGGCAGTTTCTTATTATCGCTGACATTTACGTTTAAAAACATAAACACTACAGTGTAAATTCTATTGCATTTAAGGAAGCTTTACCTTTAGAAAGCAAGACAAATCATAACTATGTCGCAAAGTATGTGGCACCATCAGTGGTAACAAAAGCTATAAGTTTTGATGCGGTTTCGTCCTGTGACCTCAAGTTACTCTTACATCATCACGCTATTAACATTAGCCTAGATAATATTTTATGAACATTATCACCATTCCATTAAGTACGAAACCGAAAATACGCCACTTTATTGTGACAACTTTAAATTGGAATGACGAACATTCACCATTTATTGCCACAAATCATCAATTGGTTGTCTATTTTTCGGCAACTGTGCCTACATAACGCCCGACTCTTCTGACTCAATGAATAAAAATAGGACCTCTGTGGTCTTGTTGTCATTTCATGGCGAGCCATGAGGCATGCCGTCATTATGTACCTTGCTCTGATGGGTGAACCAATTTCGACATCCTCGCCCGAGAGAGCGGAACCGCTAAGAGACGGGCCATTCCCAAAACCGTCGCTGTGTTAAGAAAACCGAACATTAAATGATAATTGAATAGCAACGACAGCATCAACAACACCGACAGCAATAGCAGCAATAACAACAGCATCAACAACAGCTGTTTGTTGTTTCATTGGAAAGTACGATAATGTTAAATGTTAATTGAATAGCAATAACAGCAACAACAATAACGACAGTAACAGCAGCAATAACAACAGCAACAGTAGCAGCAACAGCTGGTTGTTGTTTCGTTCCAAAGATAATGATAAATGCTAATTGAGTAGCAACAGCACCAGTAACAGCAACAATAACAACGTCAGCAACAGCAACAGAAGCAACAGCAACATCAGCAACAGGAGCTGTTTGTTGTATCGCTGGAAAGCTGCAAAGTCATTGGTGAAATAATCCGTAATACAGAACGTCATAAAACCTTATTGATATAATGGTGGGTTGTGGGAGGTGGTTTGGGTGGATTTTTAGTCGGTTTGAGGTAGTACCAGGTGTTGTTCTTGGTTTCAGCTGAATAGCGTATTGAGTTTTCGAGTTATTACGTTCTTTTTTAAGTCTTTCTTTGTACCCTCCAACTTTTTATTGTTAATCTAAGAAGGTTATGGCTTACCAACATAAAGACCAGTTTCTGTCCGGACCACTCCTGTCAGAATGAGGTTTGCAGCGAAGAAGATGTTGGACAGATGGATGACCGTGAGATCGGAGAGACACAATGGTAGTAAAGCGCCTCCGATCAGCATACCTATAAACGGGGAACACGTGATAACAAGCTCCAACTCATCGTGTAGCACAGTGACTACCTACTTCTTATACACTAGAGTTGATAACTCTTAGAGGGTGCTATTGCTCCCAGGTACGAAACTATTCTTTTAGATACCCTGCAATTTCTCCATCGATAACTAACGTTGCATTATTCAACGAGTGTTCTCATATCGTGATCACCTTATCATTGCTAACGTTGGCTGTATGATCAAGAAGATACACAAATGATGACAAAGGTGAAGAAGATACGCATATTACGGTAATGTTTAGTCTACAGGAGGTTTAAAATGACTGTGACTCAGGTAACATTTTTAAAACAGGTTACTTTTCTGACCGGACCCTTCAATAACCCATGTAACGAGATTATAACATTGACATGATGTTAAAGGTCATTCCAAAGGAACTTATTTCAGTTAGTTTATATATGTCAGCAATACGTTAAAACTTTATAACTCACCCAAACCCGATGAAATGAACTGCGCTGCCTCATAGTAACCGACTTGCCGATGGCTGAAGCAGAATGGGTTCCCGGATGTAACGTAGAGAACCGAAGTACCCAGAAAACCGAACGCATTCATTACATACACGAAGACGATGACGTTGTACGAGACGAGTTTCCACAGGCGACCAGTAGGACGAGGTCTTAGCAGTTCTCTCATTGCGGCGAATACCTCCCTAGGATCGTATCGAGATTTACCCTTCTGTTCGTCGTCGTATACCACGCTCTCCTGGAGGCGACTTAGGTATAGGCTATTGATTAACATACATACTAATATGAGTATATATGGGGCTTTGAACCCGAATATGTCGATCAAATACCCGGCCCCTATTTGACCTGGCCCTCCGGAAAGAGTGATTAAGGTTTCCGCGATAACGATCCGAATCATTCGGCTTGATAGGGTCGTCGTGTCAGCGACGTAAGCGAACCCGCAGGACACGAAGGTGATGAAATCCCCGCAGCATCCCAACAGGAAACTCGCAACAGCTAGGACGTGAAGGGACAGGTGGAATTGTATGACTAACATGTGTAGTAGGGAATAGAGAGTCAGGCCTAACGTAGTAACGTACATTGGTAGTTTGCGTCCTCGTGTATCGCTTACAGTGCAGAGGTAATTCGACGAAAACAGTGCTGGCAAGGCCAACGTAAAAGCGAGATAAACCGACCAATAGGCAGTCTTGTTATTGACCTCCTTCAGTATCGGATACGAAGGGTCACTCTCGTTCAGGTGACAATCAGCCGTCAAGTCTTTCACCGGAAGTCCCGCGTCATGGACAAAGCGATCCTTTAAATACTCGGTCCTCAGTGGTATAAGTATACCGTAGGCAAACATGAACACGAAGAGGGCTGGTTCCACTTTCAAAGTCACCCGCTCACTTGGCATCTCGCGGCTGAGGCTGCCATCGTCTCTCTCTTCAGTCGCCATTTTTCTATTTATAGGTCAATCTGGAAAACGGAATGAAAAATGTGCGAAAATTACCAAAAACACCGGTGGTTGTTGCGACACCAGACTAAAGAACCGACCAATAAGCGTAATTAATGTAACGTGTTGACAAAAACAACTGATACACACAACGTGGTGTCTTCATATTGCTTCAAGTTATTTCTGTAAATAATAATCGATGTAGTACAATTTTCTTCCGTTCCGTTGTCTTTAACATCATACACGCATTATGTATTGTGAAGCTGAATCGTAGAGAAAAGCATGATGGCACGCCAGATATCTATCTCTCATCATCGTTTTCACGTTTGTTTCAGCAGTTTCCCCAACTGTAGCCAATTGTGCATTACGACCGTATCGGAAACAAAATATAAACAAGCTTGCTGGTATTAGGTAACCACAGTAAAGTAACTTGTTTACACCAACATTAATATATCAGTGTGTGCATTGTAGTGGATCGGCAGGTGTATCACAGGGAATGATATAGGCCTACAGTGTACTCGGCTGCAGATCTAGTATCACAGTGGATTAAGTATTACTTTACTATTTCCTTTAATTATATAGTCATTGCAACATCGTTGTATTAGAATAGTTCCACGTACTGTGATTATCCAATCTATTTGTATACCAACCGAGCATTGGATGAAATGGTTATGGACCTCAGTCAGGCTCTCCCATGACATACTATTCAATCGCTCTAGGTCCACCAGTTAAGGAGAACACCCAACGTGTGAATCAGTCATTCGAGGGGAAACAGTAGCCACTGCACCCCCAAAGGACTCAGGCTGGCCGAAACATTATAGCTCCGTCCGCCACTGTTCAACACAGCCCCACCCCTATAGTTTAGTATAGTAAGGATAGACAGGTCTTTACAGTTCGATCGAAGCAGGGTTGGGCATATTCCTAACCACCAATAACGGTTAGGACGCGTCATAGGCTTCTTTTCTATTCCGCGCAGACTGGTTAAACGTGGAGAGTATTTGTCTGATCCAGTAGAGCGCCATGTATTTGTGTAGCTCCTGTTACGTAGGAATCGGGCCTCGAAGGCCAGAGTGCAGGTCGTCCATATTACGACGCCACGGTGTTCTGTAATGTTTACTAATATTCTATCAACATAAGGATATTATACTATAGGCCGTACACGACAGTTATTACTACAACTATTTACATTGTTGTATATAGTTACAAATATTTACAGAGTTAAACACGGGAGATGCTACACGTGAGCTTACGAGAGACGATAGGATACAATACATAGCCTTACCACTTTAGTTGGGCTTCATTCCCTCCGGTGTAAACTAAGCCGCCTGGTCTTGATGTGGGAGTAGAGCTCGCTACTGACTAATTAATGATGATCAATGCAGGTTTCCTTTAACCGATCCCCCGTTGCAGACCCATCGAGGCAATTCTTTTTCCCGCTTTTCTTCTCCACGTAATAAACCCGTACACAACGGCCTGTTGTAATTGATGGACAAGGAAGCAGGCTTGAGCCAATGAGTGAGTTTAACCGATTGTCATACGATTAAATTTCAAACGAATCCTTTTGACTCGAGTTCAAAGATTAATCACGTAAAGCGTAGGCTGACGCCCGTCAATATGTTTGATCAACCCTTGTCACAGTGAACTCCATACGCTGATAGACAGAGATACATAAACAAATAGTTACAACGAGAAGAATGAAATAGAAGAATGACGTCAGATGAGAAACAAAAAGTGAAGCTGACAAAACATGGAGACACTGCGCGCTGTGTGGCGAATACAGGGGTACGCAACCACAATTAATTCCTCTCTCCATTGACTTATACACTAATCATTTTATTTTATGTGACCGCTGCAGACATTTAGAAGGGCACAACTGACATATGGCTCCCCTCTTATCAAAGCTGACATATTGGACAGTCCTGGAACCTACACATTGCCACATGAGGAGTGTTTTGATTTTGAGCTACAAGAGGAGAAACTATTCGACAGTACACCCAACCCCTAAGAACTGTTTCGGAGGATCAATTCCTACACATCTGCCACGAATTACTAAAAGCGGTTTAAATCGTCTCAGATCCTACCAATTTTCGCACCATCCTTTACCTTAATTTATACTGTGACAACATCCAATTCACCTAATTCACCTAAAAAACTTGTTTAACAACTTTTTCGACTTGGTGAACTTTAGAGGCGGAGGCACGTTAATCTAATATAGTGGTGTATGACCCATAGTCTGCTGGGATACGGCGCGTGATACATTGTTAATGTTGATTCTTATTAAAGAATGTCGCACTAGAAGACGCAATAAAAATAACCGCACTTTGTCAAACTTCGTAAAACTCACAACAGCGTTACGTACATTATCACGCACTTGCCAGTACAAGCTGTTAAACAGGTTCATGAAGTATTCCTCGCGTTGTCAACTTTTACGAATAGAGTCGTAACAAGAAAAAGCCTAAACTCAAAACCAGGCATGCAGACAAAATCAGAACAAAAAGGACTTTTTTATTTTGTTTTGCACGCAAACTTTGCTTCGTTCATTGAATATTACATCATTTGTATTAAAAACTACCTAACCTGCGAAGTTCATGGTAACATGTGTGTTTTTGTAAGTGAAACCCGGCATTGTTTCTTACGCTATTCACAGACTTTCCAGTTTACAATAATCATTTCTCGCGGTTTACGGATTGCAATTTTTCTAGAGAGAAAGGTCTACTACTAATTGACTCGTATTATGCTTCCACCTCGAAATGTGCTTCAGCCGGTCATGTGTAAAGACACTTGACCGGATAAGATGAGTCTCCAGAATATGCGGGTACTGTTGAGATGAGTTATGAATGTATGAGTATGTATGAATGTATGTATGGGTCGAATGTTTCTAGGTGTGGGGAGAACCGGAGTGCCCGGAGAAAGACCCACGGACTAGAGCGGGATTGGAACCCGTGAACATACACAAATGCATTGGTTCACAGCCACGGCGAATGCCACTAGGCTCACCCGAAGCCCCACAGAGAAAAGAATATGTTGGAACTACAACTAGTAGACAAACGACGGCCATGAGCAGCAGCAGCAGCTACTGGAAAATCAGTCGTAGGCTGTCTGTGTCGCTAGCCTGAATTTGGTCGTCCGGCGAAGCCATAAAACCCGATGTGAAGTCTCGTTGCTAGGCCCATGGGGCTACCGTATTTGTTATGATTAGTCGATTGTTGGTAACAGTAGTGAACCGTCTGATTATCGTTCAACTACCGTATATGATATACCTCATGGCCTTCGTGTAGGCAGTTGATAAATAAATCTCAATTTCTCAGTGCCAAAGACTGACCGTAATCTCTTTTTTTTTGTTATGTAGTAAGTCTACATTGCTTATTGGATTGAAGGGGCCTAGGTGAGCCGACCGGCACGCAAGCATCACATATTGAATGAAGACCGTGTACCTCGCAATGCCCACAGTACGCTATTTATATAGGCCTAGGAATATTGCATACGGACCCTAAATATTTAGGCCAATATATTATACATAAATTTTTAGGTGACAGGTTCCCCAAGTAGAGGTGAGGGTGACATTTTGTTGCTTGTTTGCCCTGCTTCCACCTCAGCCCCTCGTTTTTTTCTAAGTTTGATGTGACATCAATTCAAACAAAAGAGGCTTCACATTGATTACATGATAGTGAATTTCCCAATTTTATAATAATTATTGTTTAAAGTTGTGTTTTCCAGGAAATTATTGCATCTCCCTCACGCTGTCCCTTTAACAGACAATTGATAGCCCATTCACATGGAGCACTGAATGATACTTGGAAGGGGTTAAAGGTCGGCCTTTTTTGAAAACTTGCAGGGTGTGAGAGAAGCTCTCCCTGTTTGAAGTTACAGAAGAACTATCTCCGAAACACAACCGGAGAGCAGAGAGCGAGTGACTTACAGGGAGGGGTACTAGCTATCAACATTCGTCGCACTATATGTCGTTGTACCTCGATGGTCATTGTGGACAAGTTTTGCCAATAGTCCTGACAATAGAAGGTGATGACCTTGAAATAATTGCAACGGTTCGGGTTGGGTTTTGGGTACTTTATTAAGTCTCCCGTGTATAATATAGTATAATAACGTTATTTATGTTTGGGTCGGCTTTCGATCTGAAAGTATTAACCAAAAGGATCTGCTCCGTGTACGATAACAATTCCCAGAGATTATTAAACTCCATGCTTTGAAAAAATCAAGGTCTCGGGATTTTCTAGACTCCTTTCAGGCAGGCGAGCTGGCTGTTTAATTAATTAACGGTGAGGGTCTGAGAGGTTGCATATCCGGTATCCAATGTATTGTTATGCAAATTAAGGTCAATTAAGGCCAACCGGAAGCCGTCACTTTTGTTAAGAAGTATGTGGAGCATAAGTCGCCCGCTAAGCTTGTGGTCAAGTACAACTCAACAACAAGTGCTCGAGAGAGATTTCATCTGAAATCTTTACAGAAACTAAAAGCAAGCATTATTGAGTGTGTTAATTAATTTAAGCAACAAGTTTAAGGGTCTTGCGCCAGTCCCGTTCCGTGATGCGGCTTCGGTCTGGTGAGCCGTTCGTTGTTGTCTTCTGGATAAAGGGTAGGATGGAGGCCCTTATCACTAATCTGAAGACGTTACCCTCGGCGGTGTGATGGCTGTCTGTGGCAGGTTAGAAAGTGCGTGGTGCACATTTGTTTGGCAATGTGTGTTTTTTCCATCCATATTATATTTGTCTGTTATTTCACAAAACAGGTAAGTATAATACACAAAAAACATAAAAATTTACTCATAAGGTTCGTTATAGGCTGACAAAAGCAATTCGTAAATCTTCATAATTTATCTTAGGTTGTGTAAGTTACTTTTCGACCTCAAGCATAAATTTAAATCTCGAACGAAATTCATATAAGCTTGGCATCTCTTTCATTATTTGTTTTTGTAATATATATAATATTTCAATTGAAAGATAAAGAAATTATAAAGGATGTTTTAACAACAATTTATACCCAAAGAAAATGTATTTTTTCGTAAAAAGGAACTGACTGTCTTCCGAAAATACAGAATTCCACATCCAGAATAAAAGAATATTTGTTTCCACTTGATCATTACAAAATGTACACGCTTTTGTCGCGCAACTGTGGGAGTGTTTTCTAGTCTTTGGCGACCGGATCGCTGGCGATCGTTTTTGGTCCGCCAATCTATAGGTTGTACACGGGCAGGATTCTCCGGGATGTGCTGTCGGGCTACTGCATATTTGTTTTGTATCCCCCCTCGTAAAGAATAAGGAATAATTAGTGTGAACTTATTTTCCAACACTTTCGAGAGTGAGTTTGGACCGTTGCTTGGTGGAAAAAGCAAGACATAGTTTATAATTATAATTTGTGAACTGACAGTACTAATTTGGAGTCGCTCTCCGATATCCTGGTATACTTCTCGTAGAAACATACACAATAAAATAAAGTGAAACAGCGGAGGAAATTTTCGTCGAGACAGGATAGATCCGTCAGCAACGGGACAGCTGCCGGACTCTAATTGCACAGTTCAATGGAGAACCCACGATTCGCCGGTAAAGAAACTATTTTTTAAGTATCTGCACGTCATTTTGGTTAGGCTAAGTCCATGTAGGGAAAGCTGTTTGTTATAGAGTAAGGCTGGAAAAAGACGGATAGAGGGATATATTTACGGATGATGTATGGGTGCGGCCCCTCCCATTTTGGGAAATTTTGTTTATAATTAAAATGGCGTATATTATGCAAATCGATCGTCACTATATGCGGAGAAAGATGTCGAGAGAGTAGGGAAATAATTCTCAGCTCGTACCTGGTTTTGGCGCGCCTGATATGACATATATACATGTCATGATGCGGTCTAAAGTAATTATGTCGTGTAACTCATTCCGTAGTCAAAACTCGAAACTTTGGCGTCTAAACTCGTAATGTTTAAAGGCATTCCGTCTAAATTAGGCTACGATTAAAGTGCTGCTGGTCCTAACATATGCCATAGGCTAGGCCGAACCGTCTTCAGTCCGGTTTGACTGTTTAATTTATAGTGGACCGCCGACGGCTATTGTAGGCTCATGAGCGACCCTATAGCGGTAGCGGCCAAGCGGTAAATACCGCCAATTGACCGATGACTATAATGGTACTTTCCACTTCGTACATATGAAGCCGATTTAACCTCCGGGATATCTTGTACAGTGCATTCATGTTGGAGAGTAATGTCGTGTTGCACAATAGCGTCGTTCGACGCGTTGCATTGGATTTGTATAGTAGACATCAAATATTCGTCTCTTGATCATTGGCTCGTAATCGCCGTAATTTACAGATTGCAATTAAGTATAATGGATACTTATAGCTGTTTATTGTACCGTATGTTTATTAAATTTGAAAAAAATGTATAAAACTGATTAAAATCGGCGTCTCTTTCCCACCCTCTATCCTGTACGTTGATGCAGCAGTTACGTAGGGGCTATTCACTCGACGTACTTAACATAGCCTACATCCTCTATCACAGTGCAAGTTAACAAGTAACAACATAGGCTACTGCTTTGGCCTACATCTCTCATACCGTCTGTCTACTCATACTTACACCCTAGTATTAGCCCTACTAGCTTAGGACGGTAAAAAGGGGGCCAGTAGTAACTGAGTAATGCTACAAATTACCTAGGATATAATCTAGAATCTAACGTAAATCCGTGCAAATTATGCAGCCAATCACTATTGAAATTGTGTGTAGCGCACCGTCCTGCACTGACACAGTTAATCAGCTAGATTGGACTCGACCCGCGAAATTAAAAACAAAAATTGTCGGGCATCCTAATTTCCAATGATTGTTTTATTAAGTGGCGATTTTAGAGACCAATTATCAAGAACGCTATTATTACTGTAATAATTAATATTATACTAAATATAGGCCTATATAGACAATGCACGTACCCAACACTGTACAGTTGTCGTGGTTGCATACATGTTTACGTAACTGTATGGGTGGGTTGTGTGTGGAACTATGTATGTGATAGTGCAGTTGCACCAAAACAAACCGCCTTGTGACGACATAATTCCTGTAATCTCCTGCATTGACCACGTGCTACTATGCGGGCGCAATGAGTGATCGCAATTGCTGAATTTATTTACCATTTCGCTAGTACTTCCAACGGTCACCACAGTAGTTCTAGTACTAGTTGCGCGGTGGCTAAAATCTGTTCTCCAGGCCGCTGTATATTTCTGTTTTGACTGATAGTGATATATCAACTAGGCCTGGCTATAGGCTATGCCTCATTTTGTATCCATCGGCTTCGGGATTTGAAATTGTTTCCTTTTCAGGTGTCATGTGACCGTGCTCAGCTAGCTGATGCCTCATTGCATCGTGTCAACTGAACTCACTTTTGTTGTTCATCTAAATTCCATATCACATTACCTGGACTACACAATGCATGAGCCGCTATAATCTTAGGGATAAGATACCGTACTTAATCATTTGCTTCAATTAGTATGCTCTCAAGGAAGCCAGGATGTCCGTGAAATGTAGCCTATGCAGTTTATCCTTCAGCCAGGCAAAGGCTAGAGTAGTACGTGTTTTAGCCTAGGCTAGGTTTTTCATTTCCAAATACCGCGAAAAATATCGTGCAGACTTGCTGGCGTGAATTAGCCTACAGGCATATCCGAATTTGCAACTGTAACCAGGGACTTGTAGTGGATTTGTGGTCATTTCCCTTCCCCCAAATCTATGCCAGACCAACCACCCCAAAAACATGCATTTGAATATTTCTAATTAAACTTTCATGGATCGACTACTCTTCCCCCCACTATACTAATAGGTCAAATATATCTCAGGCTGGCTATGCTTCACTGTAGGCCTAATAAATTGTGTGTCTCTGTGGACATCGACTTGTGATGCGCCAACACGTGCACTAATCAAGGATATAAAGGGGGCATGGGGGATAAGCTGGATGTGATAAGCGTATTCAACATGGAGTCTGGCAGGAAAACAAATGATGCTCTTCAAACTGATTGCATCATTTCTTGAAATGGCAGATGAAGATCATCGCTTAGGTCCAACACCTCTTGTTGAACGAAACATTGGAACGGTCACTTGGTCATCTTGTTTGCTATGGGGTAATGAGGGGTTAAATCAAGTTTGGACAAAGGGTCCACTTAGAACAAAATTAGGTCGAAGAGTTGTCGTATAAATCTCAAAGAGTTTATTAACATTGTGTCGGTACATCCCTTGTGAATTTGCACGGAAACAGCAACAGTTGAAGGATGTCGATATCGGGAGGCAACTGAGTTCAGTTGTACACTGGACCGGAGGCTTTGTTGGACAAACTACCAGGTGAACTGTCAGTGAACATGTAAATTTGTCTCTATCCAAACTTGTGTGGTCATTACTTACTTGGAGCAGTTGAAACGAATGGTAAGAAAACCAACATCGTCATTGGAACTAGAAATTCTGAACAAAGGAAGAGCAGAGAAAAACATATTGTTGAGTCCGTTGACGCTTCAAAGACCTCTACTGGGGGAGCTCTTCCCAAAGATGATATAGCCGCCTGTGAATACATGGAGCTCCACACAGAGAAATCTGTTGCGACAATTTTGTTCGGGAAATAATTGTGCAACAAATTGGCAGTGACATTGCCGTAGTTCATCACTTTTGTAACATATACCTTAACGATTATGTCCTGTTTGAAAAGTTTTCTTATAAGGAAGATGCAGTCAAGCAGACTTGACATTTTCATTTGTGTTGTACCTTAGTTATGTTCTTCTTCCATACAAGGATCGACACCTCCACTGGATGTAAATAGAGTGACCGTACCTATACATATGCAAATATTAAACCTGATTGGAACATTACTTTCAGTATGACGCAATATGCCTTGGTGGTTCGTAATGGAGAAGATGGTTCCAGATGTTTAGTGCATAGGACAGGAGAAGTGCCATTGCCACTATACAAATCCTTGCTCCGCTCTGAGAAAGCTGTAGGAATGTGAACCCATCTAGAGAAATTCCACAGGGAAACATTTTACATAACATATTTTCAAAGACTGGTACGCTTACGTTACAGATCTCAAAAAGGTTTCTGTTTTTAAATTGTCAATAGTGAAGATTCTTGTTTATCTATAAATTCCTTTGATAATAGAGTTCGTATATTAAGAGCAGCTGATGCATCAGCATATAACTGCAAAATAAAACGTGGGTCCTGCATCATTTACTGTATATGGCTCAGCTGCCCTACCCCATCACCAATACTTCTAGTCACATTTGTTTTGGTCTTTACTGCATCCACTGCTATCTGCATGACTGTTTGGATTGGATGACATTCAATGAGTCTTTCATTAAAGTTTGTCTATTCTTTCTCAATGTATCTGTAACTGATTACTACTTAGCATTAATTATTTTTATTATGTTCTCCTTATTATAGATTCATGTGTGACGGATTGGTCTATGGTGGTAAAGGCAGAAGAAACTGACTTGAAAAAAAACAGTTTGCATACTAACAAAGCGAACATTATTTTATTCGTCAATTTATCGTAGTATGCTGCTCGTGTGCTTGAATTGGAGGTATACCCGGTCACTTAATTGTATGAATATTTACAGCACAACCGCCTGTGGAGACGGAATAGTGGAGTCTTTAAACAGATACAACACAATTTTAACAACCTGTTACAATAGTTTCAGCTTTACGTTATAAGGTAATTTCCATTCGTTGGTGATTTTGGTGATTTGATACCACATTTTGGTAACCTTTAAAAACTAAGTACTCTACTATTTTGTCATTTCCATATCTAGATGAAATTTTAGACGAAGCACAACAACATCAGGGTACTCTGGGTACTGGGTACATATCATATTCTTTGAACTTATAGGTAAGTCTAGAAACAATCCAGGCAAGACAACCGAACGTATGACTGATGGTACCACCCTGCCAAAGCAATTGACTTCTCAGTCCAAGGATTACATCATCTGGGTATTTAAAGATTTACTACACCTCATTATTTAAATGTAATGTTAATGTAATGATATATTATAATGTTATACTTACCGATAGGACAGTTCACAAATGTTCTATGAATATTCATATTCAAATGAACATAAATTTAATAGGCAATAGTTAATCAATATGATACATGTATAATTATCCCTCTTAACAACTTTAACAATAAATTTGTAACCCTCAAAATGGAATATGTGTATACATATATAATTAATTATTCACAATTATTTGTATGATGATGCAAATCTCTTCTCGTGTATCTGGAAGGGCTGGAAGTAACTCATGTCATGTTATGAATCATTTCATATCACTATAACAAGCTACAATATAGTATGGAAAAGACTCAAATCAATTGAGAAACAAGCGTGCAAGAAATTTATTACAGCCTAAATCAAAACACTTATATATATAGGTCTAATTATCAAATAATAGAGTATCGGTGCAGAACTGATATGTAGCACCAGGAGATACTTAGTGTACCTGATATGTTGATAGTTTCGGTAATTGTAATAATGTAAATGAAATATATAGTTTATTAACAATAAATTAATAAAGACTTAAATATATTGATAAACTATGTCGTCTTCAATTCATTTTTGTGATCTAGAACATATAACTCCCAGACAGCGTAAGATACATTTCAAACTACGATGTATTATCAGTGGTTCTTCCTCTTTTCTGACTTTATATACAGATGCATGATACTATAGTGCATAGATAGTTTGAACCTATATGTGAATTTATTAATAATACCAGCTGCCTAATGGGACTATAATTTAACATACCATGTTGCCATGCCTCGTGGCTATGGTCGGCCAGTGTTCCAGAACATCATAGCTCCAGTTATGGTAGACAGCAACCATGCAACCGATGTTGTTCTACGTAATCAGCTCAACGATGGATGGCCGATAACTTGCCGCCTACGAGCCGCTGGTCGGTTTATGAGCGGCGGTCCGCCGAAGGCCATTCATAGGGCCGCCGGCGAGCCACCGAACATTTCATCGGCGGCCCTACATGATCGACAGGGGACCGCCAAAATTTTGCTATCTGGCTGTTTGGGCTGCAAAAATGAGAGGCACAACCGGCGCGCTATATATCTGATATCAAACATAATTTAAGCCTAGTTAAATGAATACAATCGTTCGCATAACGTAGATAAAAGGGTTGGAGGATATTTTTCAACATGAGGATAAAGGAGGAAAATTATAGAAGAATCGTTTATAACATAGGCCCTAGTTATGGGAGGTTATTTGCCAAACATAGAGATGCATACAATAAGGATAATTAGTAGTATTATATTACATGATGAGAGGATACATAATGTAATAATACATAATAATAAGGATACATGGTGCAAGAGGAATAAAGAGGTATTATATGTCTAGTTGATGGAAGTAATTAACTTGGCTAGAAATGGATTTACCTAATAAATGAATGTTGTTTGTGTTGTTATCTCTAGATTAACCCGCCATTTTAAACTTATTTATCATATATTTTACACTACATATCATGTTATTGCTGGATGACTATTTTTTTCTTAAAGTGATTATGTAACGATATACAACCAAGATCGAAGGTCAACGTTATCATTCCCTGCTGCAAATATCAATTGAATACAGTGTTTTCTTTGCTTTTTTTTTGGGGGGGGGGATGGGTGGGGATTGGCCCTTCCGTACTATTGTCACATTTACCAAATTTACAGAAGACAGTAATGCGTCATTTCCCCCTTCTCCCGTGCCACGACTGTTAATCTCTCGCGCGCGCCATCGGAGGATGTTATGGTGATACACATTGCGTCCAAATCAACAGTTCGCATCGTCAGAGGTTGACCCTCCGACGTATACCTGATAACGACTTGTTTCCAAATCTCCGAAAGGTTGGCGTCCCATAGAATGTATATGCACCCTCGGCTGTCGGTGCACACGTTGAACGGCTGCCAGTCGCCGTCCTCTAATTCAAGAGTGGGGAAGACGTAACGGATGCTGCCGTTCGTCGGCTCACAGGAGAACGCCATCTTGCCGTAATAATCGCAAACTAAAAGCTGCCCCCTGTCGACGGCTAGACTCTGGGGGCAACGGCTGATTTGGGGAATGACCAGGGTCATGGCGTGGTTTAACTGGAGGTCAAAAACCTCGACTTTATCACTGCCCGTGATCTTACTACCGTCCGTTTCCCCGCTACCGACGAAGATCAGTTTTTCCTTTTGACAAACTGCGATGGATTGCACCCATCTCCGTTTGGTCCAGCCTTTTACGGTTTCCCTTAAATCGGCGCTATCGTAGGAACCCTCGGTAAGGTTCAGGAGGCCTATCCCGGTCGGCTGGCAGCCGGTGGCTACCAGCGTCTCGGAGACAGCGTCCACGTATCTCCACGGGGTTTGAATATCGCCGTGAAACTGCATACTTCCCTGTTTTTCCCCCGTCAATGAAAATTGCGTGATCTGAGAGATATTACTCGAATTATGAGTGCTTAGTATGACACCGTCCGTGCCTACGATACCGCAGACGTTTCGAACGATCCACTCCTTACTCGAGAACCCTTCGAGGTTAACGAACCCGTGTTCGGAGCCCGAGACCTCCAACAAACCGAAATGTCTCAAGTTAGAAGAGGGAATAAATTTGATATCGATCTTTTCCAAAAATCCCACCTTTTTAAGGATATCCGCTATATCGAGTTTGAGACATTTGATCGCGTTTACGATTCTCGGTACAACTTTTACCGCGGTCCAGTCGTGGTCCGTAGTGAGTACCGTCTTCGTGGTCAGATCTACATTTGAATACCTACTGTGCAGATTCGAAACACCTTCCGTTATAGTAGTAAACGTATCGTGTTTAAGATTTTCAAGAAAGCGAACCAAAGCGTCGTTGAACTTTTCAATGTCCATCCTCTGTCGAGTGAACTTGACCAAGTCGTTGTCCTCATCGTGCTCATCTAACGTGCTGCAGCTGGTGCTACCACTACTACTACTGCCAATGCTCGTATTCCTCTCTCTGATTTCCTTCACAAATTCTCGCTTTGCGATCATGACGTTGACGTCTTGTTTAACCTTGTCGTCTGCCTCCTTCAGTCTGTCGTTCACCATAGTCTCCATCCTCTTGTCAGCTTTGTTCACGCCTTCAACCAGAGCTTGCCAGAAGCCTTCCGGTTTCTTCAAGGAGCTCATTTCAGTTGTTAAGTCACCTCTGAATCGCTTGGCGGCGTCCTTCGTACTCTCCGTCTCGTGTTTTTCGTGGCTACCGAACTTGCAACCCATGCAAATGTCGCTTCCGTCACAGGTGATACAAATGATATCGAGAAACATCTTAGGGTGGGTCTGGCATCTAGGGGCATCCATAAGTCTCGTCAGTGCGTTGAAGGCTAACTTCAACGTGTTTTCGTCCACGTTCTTCACGTTGATTAAAGCGGCACTGTGTAACTTGTCATTATTTAAGTGCCGGTGGTGGCAATCGTCACAGAGGAATCCGGTACACTTAAAGCAGTACGATGAACACCGTTTTTGCTTGGAACATTTCGCGCAGATCCGTTTCTTTTTGTCCTTAAGGATGCTTGTACGAGCCACACGGCATTCGATCAGTTGCTTCGTATGGACGTCCGTCTCCAGACCGACGACGCCGTTGGCAGGTAAGTCTGTGACGACATTACACGCCGGACATGTGACGCTTTGGGAACCGGAAGCAATGTCAACGACGCAATCTCGGCAATAGCGATGGAGGCATTCGAGTAGCTTAGGCTCCTGTAAAACTTCCTTGCATATTGAACACTTGAAGAAACTCTCTGGGATTTCCAAGCCGCCACCAGCGGTAGCCATGACCTCATTGCCTGCGGTAAATAAAACACAAACATGTCAACAATCGTATTAAATGGCTAACTTCTTGTTTTCAACTAACTGGATTCATATAAATGATTATAGATTAAGAAGCCAGTATTTCACATTGGGGGTGGGGGTCATCGATAATCAATCTCCTTTTCACATGTAGGGGAGGGGCGTGGTGCACCATTCAGCTAATTCGGAAAATCGTATTAAATCAAAGTAGGCACACACACTACCGACAGGGGTAGGGAGTCTCTCCTCAAACCAACCTCCCCCCCCCCCTCATCTGCACAATTTTTAGTCTGTGTTTGCATGACTACTTACAGCGTACACATAATTATAATCGACAGAAGTCAATGGCAGTGTAGTGGGTATTCAGCACTAGTTTCCTCATGCTTGAGGGTGCTGACGTAGCCAGCCTAGCAACATATGTTCCCGGTTAACATTATGTTCGCTAGTAACATTTGTTCCTTAATAACATATGTTCCCTAGTAACATATATTCCCTAGTAACATATGTTCCGTAGTAACATATGTTCCCTAGTAATATATGTTCCCTAGTAACATATGTTCCCAAGTAACATACGTTCCCAAGTAACATATGTTCCCTAAAAACATATGTTCCCTTGTAACATATGTTCCCTTGTAACCTATGTTCCCTAGTAACATACATTCCCAGGCTAGTTACATATGTTCCCTAGTAACATATGTTCCCTACTAACATATGTTCCCTAGTAACATATATTCCCAGGCTAGTTACATAATGTTCCATAGTAACATATGTTCCGTTGTAACATATGTTCCCTAGTAACATATGTTCCGTAGTAACATATGTTCCCTAGTAACATTATGTTCCCTAGAAACAAATGTTCCCTTGTAACATATGCAGTGAACACTTTTAATAAACTAGACACTTATTCACCGTGTCGCTTGTATAGAGTATTCTAAAGTGGTTCGTGTTTTTCTCTGTAAAAATGTACTATCCCAGCAGAAGTGCAATGCAATATCGGTCTTTAGCTATAACGGGTGGCTGCCAGACATAATTTTGAAAGAACATTTCATTAATTGATCCCGTGTTAAGAAATAGACATATGATAGAGACATATGTATGATAGGACACATGAGTGTTACATATGATAATGACATGTGATAGTGACATGATAGCAAATAGTGAAAAACCTAAAATGTCCCAGGGAGCTGCCATGGACAACCAAAGACAAGTCCCGGTAACGCTTACTTAGTAGGGTCTATGTCTTTAGACTACAGTCAGCTAATTTAATGATTAGTGACGGCAAACTCTTCAGTACAATTGTTATGTCAAGGTACATCGTTTCTGAAATAATTCTTTACATCAAACTTACGTTTCATTGAAGACGTCCGCAACGTTAGTATGACGAATGAATCTCCTCGTCGAGGTAATCGCGGTAAGGTATAGTGTATTCTTCGACTAGCTGAGTATTAAGATTGTCCCGGGGCCGTTTATTTGCTAAGAATGTACTTTCAAACCTAGCCACTACCACGTATGTAGGTTCCGTCAGTAAGCATTTAGTATTCCTTAGTACAATTACTACACATCTGATAACAATATGCATGCTAAGAATACACTTTGACCTTAAGGTGTATATAATATAGTGTAGACCTACGAATAGTTGACAGGGTTCGTATTGTCAGCGCTTGAGTGAACTTTGAACAATGATCAAGTTAGTCCTATATGGTTGTGTAAACATTAAGTAGTAATCTCGAGTCAGCAACTTTTCGCTACTACAATTTTGGCAGCAAGATTAACCAAAGTGAATTTTCGGCTCCCCCCGGGCCGATGTTGTGGTACGCTATAGTTATGTATTGAATTATGCTTATAGTTATGATATTGTGGTATATGCTACGGCCTTTGTGTTTAAGATCATGTGTAGTACGTCTGTTGTATGACCGAAATATGAGGGTAATTGACACATCAATACTGATATCAAGGTATGTGGAATGCCAGCATTCCACGTTAAATCATATTTTTGACAAATAAACAATATTCCTTTGTTTACGATTTGTCTAAGATTTGGAGCAAACATGTTGCCTATAAATTGTCAGCTGGTTTAACGCCATTGACGTATTGACTTGGTTACTAGGCAACTCCCGCGCATCTCGGTATAGGCCTATACTATGCATGGTACGGTATCCACCTGAGAGTAAGGCAACTGCTGCGTGCGTGCGTTATCCGGTGATATGGAAGACCAAAATGATCCACCGGGTGTGTCGATCACATTCAATATTTGCGCCCTTTGAGCTGTTTTACCTATTCGCTAATATGGATATTTCGTTAACAAGGTGTAACGCATGTCGATACGGAAGCCTACCGTATGTGAGACCCCGCCAACACTCGGAAACGCTCCTAGCAAGTGCCAAGGCAAGGTGTTGCTGTTCTTTATGCTAAATCCAACACGTTAAGTTTGGCTATACTCATTGTTCCTGTATTGATTCAGTATTTGATATCAGCACGTACCAGTCTTTGATATCAACACGTACCAGTCATTGATATCGGCATCATGTAGGCCTACAAGTCTTTGATATCATCACATACAAGTATGTGATATCATCACATACAAGTCGTTGATATCAGAATACATAATATATATACATTGATATCAGCATGTCCAAGTGTTATTATTGATGTCAGCCCGTACAAGTCTATAATGTCAACAAGTACAAGTCATTATATCAGCATGTACACGTCTTTGATATAAGTACGTACATGTCTATGATATCAGCGTGTACAAGTCGATACACGTATAAGAAATGGCCATTAGAATCGGCCAGAACGGATAAATCTGTTTGAGCCACCTGTAGTCTACGTGTACATACCGTGTACATACTTTCCGCGTGCTAAATTTCAGTTTAGGTATTTTTTACGAGTGTATGTATACCTCTCCGCGTACATACCGTTCCACGTAGGTATATTTCCGTGGGTGTACATAACTCTACATTATTTTGTTTAGTGCATTATGTAGTGGTTAAAGGAGCCAGACACATTGCAGGCTTAAATAGTTCAGTGATGAAGGAAATAATCCAAAGACGAACAAGTGCCGATGGGCTGCCTTTTGTCCAATACGTAACTGACGTCATAGCCCAACCAGATGATGAAATCCAGTTTGTTTTCCTTTAAAATTAAAGTTTTAACTGTTTTCAATTAAGTTGTTACCGTTTTGGTATAATACTATTGCTATGGTTGAATATATGGCAAGAAAGAAACAATAATTAGAAAATGGAAAACAAGAGAAGTAGAAAAGAAATACATAATACATTGATATGGCTGGTGTGTTTGTGATGTCACTACGATAGACTTCCATCATGTCATCTCCCATAACTGAAAAATGATCACATCGATATATTTATAGCAACAGTGAATGTTGCAACGTAGCTTTGGAATTACTATAATAAATAAAGCAGGCGTTTATATTATTCTGAGGTATCATGACGGAGGTAATAGCCTACCGTATATCAATAGAAAACTCGACGGTTCCTACTGGCGATGCGGAAGTGATATGACCGCAGCCAACCCAGTTGACCTCGCTTCTCCACGCAACCATTTTGAGATTTGGGTTAAAAAACCGTACAAGCCGGTGTGTTCCTTTCTTTAAACTAACCAGCCAATCTCTAGTGTTAGTGGAGCTCGGTTCCACGGCGTTGAGTTTAGTGGCTCTGATAACACCCCCTCATCATCTTCCTGCTTGATCGAAGCAGGAATCGACCTTATATGGGAGCTGCTCAGCTGTATACACAGAGAGGTGGAGAGAGGTCGTAACCAATACCGAAGTGAACACCACTATTCCGTGGAATAAGCCCATCCTTTACCTTTCAATATTCATTCATTTCAGATTCATGTCGGAACTGTAGTATTATGAAGAATACAAAAGAGCATTATCCAATCCCTACCCGTTAGAGATAAATGTATCATACTTTAAAATACAGTTAATACACGCATTGTATACTAGTGTACGTGCCTCCGCCACTGGAGCGCAATTACTGCGAGCAAACAAAAATCAGCTGACGTCATGATCGTTTCCCAATACGTCACCGGGAATTCCCGATTGCACAATATGGTTATTGCTTCTCAGGTGACGTACGTCGCCAGTCATTGCCATACACGAAGGGCATGGATTGCTTACTTTGAACTCGCTTTATGAAAAGGAAACGGATTCATAATACACTACTAGTAACAGTACTAGTTAGTAGTACTACTAGTTGTAGCAAACACAGACGCTTTCCCGTCGTTCTTGTCTCTCTCTCTCTCTCTGTATCACGTCGTTAACCGCCATCTGCCAAGCTCTCCGACTAACCATAGGGAGTCTGAGGCCGTAGCAATAACTCTCTGGCCTAGGCCTAACCGACTAGTTTACACGGGTGTAACTAGTTACTATTGTGGTAAGTTCACGCAATGTAGTATACTAGTAACACGTACCTAAGGCTTCGCACCAGTCATGGAAACCACACATTTCCTTACGAGGACCGTCACATTTTTATTCTTGAGCATGGAGAGGAGAAACTTTTCGCCAGTACAACCAACCCCTAGGAACTGCTTCGAATGATCAATTCCTACATATTGTGATATTCTGCCATCATTGTTTTCCGATTAACATTCTATAATCTCTCTATTAGCATTCGTAACTTATATCCTATTAACAATGTCGATGTGTGTCGATATGACACATATCTGCTACTAATTACTAAATATGTTTAACTCACCTTAAATCCTCGCAATGTGTTGCACTAATTGTACTTTAATGTATACTCTACAACAACCAATCATCAAAAGGTATGATGATCTCTGCTAACATACCGTAGAATTCACTTCAAATGTTTTGGCACAATTTCCCACTTTTGTGGCAGAGGCACATTAACCTAATAGTGGTGTATACCCCTAACGTAGCATAGAGCATGAACATGGATTTAGAGGTGAAAATTCAATTCACGGCATGCGGGCCCGGAATGGATATGTTGGCATATTATCGGTCTACTGTTCCCGGTTGGTAATTGTTAACTTCATTGAATTTTAACTAAAGAGTTTGATAAGGTTAAAATTCGCATTCCACGTACAGACTATAATTATTGTTTGTCAAACCATCGGACATGTTGGTTGAATGTGTTAAATGCAGTGTTTGTGGAATGGCTAGTATGCTTATGAATATAGAGAGTTGTCTAGTATTATAATAACATTAATGTTCGCTGCCTATCCCACATGGCGTTTTCCGCCCTCCCGGGATGATGTTAAATGTAACATGCTCAGATGTCGACATATAGGCCTACTATACGATATCTTAAGAAGAATATGGTTTCTGTTATGTTTTCATGACAGTGATAACAACATTATGTTTTCCTGATGTGCGAAGCTATTGTAGGGATCACGTTACCTACGAATTGTATGGTGGTGACTGTGATTTAGTAGTAAGCCTGTTAGTTTGCAGGAATGTTTCACTGGCAGCCATTCAGACGGTGTGGCCCTTGTTTGAACTTTGTCTAACATAATTATTTTGGGGCGACTGATTATTTCACGACAAAACGGTATCATTAAATTTCATGCAATTATATAGAAGGCAGCCTATAGTTTCAGGAGCATGGTACAATTGTAACCAGGCTTGTTCATGACTCAAAGGTGAAGTTTGAAGTTGCTACTTGGCAGAATGATTCTAAGCAGAGCTCAGCCCACAAGTGGGTGTTTTGATCCAGGTTCAAATTCATGTTTTGATCCAGGTTCAAGTTGTGTCACGGTGTGACCCGTGTCTCAACTTTAATTGATGATATGCTACATTGATATGATGATAACACTTTTATTTGATAATATACTACTTTTATTTGATGATAAAGTAGGCCTACTTTTATTTGATGATGCGCTACTTTTATTTGGTGATATGCTAATTTTAGTTGATGTATTACTTTACTTGATGCTTTATTACTTTGATGATATGCTACTTTATTTTGGTGATATGCTATTTTATTTAATAATGTGCACCTTTATTTGCTACTTTATTTGATGATATACTACGATGCTATTTTTACACAATGATATTTTACACAATGAAATCTCATATGCAGGAACAACTAATTTACACTTAATTTATGAAAATGAAACATACCAAAACTTTGATAAAACAGTGCGGACCACATAGGTATGACAGTCAGATTTAGAAAGAATTGTGGTATGAATTTATTTCCCATCAGGAGTAATACAATTGTCCCATCGCCTCATACATACGGTATCCATGCGAAATCGGTTCATTACATGCATGGTCCCTTTGGCGTCCAGGATCAGCGCCATACGGGACCATGCTATTATACTACGAATCATCAGATAACAGTAGCCTAGTACATCATCATATAAATGTAGTACCGGTATATCGTCTTTAAGTAGTACACCATCATAATAACAGTAGTACTTCATCATCATAAGTAACAGTAGTAGGTACCGGTATACATTAGTATAAGTATTAGTAGTACATCATCATATTAAAGTTGTATATCGTTGTTACGTAGTGTATCATCGTATACAAGTAAAGTACCAATACGTACATCATCATCATATAAAAGTAATACAGTACATCACCATACAAATATTGCTATAATCATGTAAATCTAATACGTTATCATATAAACGTACTAGTATACAGTATATCATATACAAGTACAGTATATGAGTTCATCATAATAACCAGTTTATCATAGCTAAGTAGATTACACCAACATACAAGTAGTACATCAACATATAACAGTATAGTTCATCGATCAAAGTAGTATATCATCACCTCTCGCCATTTTGGCTAATGTAATGTACCGTATAGTATCTGACGGCCTACGCTTGTTTATGGTAGAACTATTCCCCGACGGTCACGTGCTATACATATGTAACGTCGTTTAGTGTTCAATACTAAATACGACAGATTTTTATCATGATAGCGTGAATAATAGCCACATAATTGCAAGTTTTATATAACATCGAAACCAAACAAACATGTTTTCTGGTGACATTTATCATTTCAGGTGCACTGCTTTATTCCTGTCTGCAAAATCTACATTTACATTTCAGTATGCAAAGTAAACACAACTCGCAAACGCATTGCGGGCACGAACCATCGGACCCCGATAGGCTGGTACACACCCTTCCCTGTCGGCACACATTCTGCCTGCGATGTTTACAGAGGATCAGAGGTCTAATGGAAGGCCAAGTGTTCAGTTGTCCCATCTGCAAATATTGTTCCATGTACGTCAGACCAATAGAAGAAATATATGGTGAACCGGAAAATCTCCATCGCCCCTACGACGAAGAGAGAGCCGCGGAACCAGGGGCAGGAGGAGAATATCACCGAGAAGCCGTCGGAACAAGAGATGAACGTACCTCTCAGACGTATCCACGTCAGGAACAACCTTCAGCAGTTAAAGAATCACGTGAGGCCAAAATAGACGAATTGTTTGATGGCGGACGAAATTGGTATTCTGATGACGTCGAGGTACCGAATGACGTCTACTGTACAGACGACGGACAATCCTCAAGTGGAGGTTATTCAAGCCATCCATCGGAAACATCGAGCCATTACCCTCTGTACTCCCCAGCCGGTGCGGTGGATTTGATGGAGTGCTCTTTTCCTCATACTGGCGACGATGAGAGAGATGGAGGTAATATATACGACGTGCCGAGACGGTCACGAGACGCATCGTCCAGCAGTAACCAAGAGCATAGCATGTATAACACGCCGTTACAATCAAGTAAAAACCTCCCTACAAATGGATCAGCCATCAATGGTGGAGCTTCAAGCGACACTCTTGTAAATGTTGACGGGGCCTCGGCTCACTCTGTGGGTGACGTTACGACCGGTCGTGATATATCTCCTACCAGCTGCAGAGGTTCGCTTCTCCCCGGCCCAACCGATCGTGACACGTACTGCAATGCGCATAACAAACCAGTCTATTTCTTTTGCGTTAATTGTAATGTTCTCATTTGCGCCACCTGTAAAGAAAACGACCACGCGAAGCATGGCGTCACCGATATTGATGATGGTCCGTCTGGAAGTGTTGGCGTGGAAACCAAATTTGGTAACGAGACTAAGCCCCAACGCGTGCCAACGTGCCAGAAACATGGGAAGCCATGCGTTTTGTTTTGTCCTAAAGACGTGAGCTTATTGTGCAAAGATTGCAGCGCATATATTCAGTGTAGCTGCTACAGCAATTTTTCCCATGTCCCCCTGAAGATATCAAAACAAAAGTTCTTATCGATAGCAGATGACCTTGAAAGGAAATTAAAGCGTCTTCAAGAACGAGAAGTAGAAAACGTTCTTATTCGGCAAGGTAACCTAGTATCGTTAATGGAAGAGACGGATAAGCTGAAGTTAAATATCAACGCATCGACCGACATGGCCAAAGCGCAACTCGACGCGAACAGGAATGCCATGATCGAAAGCGTCGAAAAAATCTCTGGAGACAAACTCAAGGAGTTGACGTCCTTTTCTGATGTTGGGGGATTCATTCAGGAGGTGAGAAATATGAACGCCAATTGTCTGGAGAACATTGAAAACGATCAGCACGGAGCAGCGGTGGAGTCGCTCAACCAGATGAGAGACACGGTACAACAATTGGAAGATAATGTTAACAAATCAAAAATAAGTAGGCTTAAGACGCAGCTAAACTTGCGTGTCCAAGAAACGAAAATTCCCACAGATTATAGCCATTATCAGAGCCCAGTTAGATTGGAGAAGTCGTATTATTATTCGACCTTCTTGAGTATGTGAACGGTTAACATGTCGTAGGCACTAAAGCCCAGGTAACATCGTAGTGATAACAGTAACCTACTGATATCATGAGTACAGAGTAGTGTAGAAGAGAGATAACATGATACGCGTGGTAGTGATATCAACTAACCTAGTACATTTAATCTAAATATCGACTAGACTACGCGTTGTAGAGGTATCGATAGTAAAAAAGGGCTAGTCGGTTCCCCCTTCGACTTGTCATTTCCAATTAAATATTACCTCTCAATAAACACTGCCTAACAGCGCAAACATTGTAAAAAAAAATCTTAAGAATGTTCTTCTGTAAAAATTGAATTAAGATCGGCATGCTCCTTTAATGAAACTTAAGTGATGACAGCATCACCAATTAAGATCAGTATGCTCATTTAATGAAAACTAAGTGATGACATTATCACCCCTGCTCCAGTCAAGAGTTATAGCATAATCTTACTGTTTTATAAGCCTTTCATTTTTTGAAACATCTTCGCTGTAGTTTTGATATAAGGTCTGAGCATGAGGGTGAAAACCACCAAGCTGCTGTCCTTGAAACATCCTTCTAATTTGTTTACACCCTAAGTTGACACTGTGACTTTGTTATGTTTTCGTATTGAATCCAATAAATGTATTGATAAGTTCATGATCTTACCTCGAAAATTAAGATGCTATGAAAGTACAACTCGCTACAAGTACTAACATGAATTGCATGCTTACAGTATCCATATGATTAACCGTATTCCTGCTTCTCATGTTGTCGCAGCAGATCATGTATTCCAAATGCTCTGTAAATAACAAATATATATAGATATAGGCCTATATATATATATATATAATTATGACGCTTCATAAAATACGTCATAAGAGGCGTACCACGAGCATCGTCTTTTTCCGAAAGAGGCTCATACTGAGATGGACGTTTGACGTCATCCAATTGAAGAAAACTGAAATGATAAAACAATATACAATTTCACAATCAAGAAAACTGGCAGCCACGAAGACAAAATAGACACCGAGAACAAATCCTAAGAACAGAGTACCTTTTTTTACGAAATGACACCCAAACTGACGGACAGTATAGTAACTGATTATAGTATTGAAACATCACGGTTTACCTTTACCTGCTGCCCGAGTTTGATATTATTGAAACATTACAATAACGCAACCGAAGCTTTGAATTTTTCACAGCGACCTGTCGTTGAGTATATATAATGGAAGCATCACAGGTAATGCAACTGAAGCTGGTGAAAGTTCTTTTTGGGGGGGCTTCCAAACACAAACCGACAAAGCATGGACTTTTGCCTGAATGAATCGACCGTGTAATCTGGATTTCGAGGAGCCTATTAGAATAGGTGGCACGTGACATGCTTCATCGTTCCGTACGCTAATGTTAACTACTACTACAGTCACCACCAGGATTGTAATGTCGTTTATAACTACCCACTGTCTTTGATGTTCTTCGTTCGCGCAGTTGACGTCATTCGAACACGTATTCTTCCGCCGGTACAACAATGTTTAACCTCAACAACAACTTATCGCCTAAATTGAATAAACAGGCGAGGAACACCCTGTTGAAACATCACAGGTAATATAGTTTACTCTGTGAA
>JAODAG010075477.1:0-11244 GCA_027574785.1 Orphnurgus asper
TATATAATATATATAATATATATAATATAATATTTAAATCGGCCGAGTTCCTGTCTCTTTTAAACTCCATGGCAGATCGTTATTAATGAGTAGATTCATTTCTGCTGCCTCTTTCGCGATAGGTTAAGTGAATATTAATTCCCAAATGTTACCTCTTGAGATATTATCAATATATAGGTAAAGTGAATATTAATTCCCAAATGTTACCTCTGAGATGATATCAATATAATTTTCATTACCCAAGATCATGAAATCCATAAACATCGATTTCCAACCGCTGTCAAATCAGATCCGCGGAAAACGACCTGTCAGAGACGTTCGCACCTTCCGAGAGACGTGCCCGTCAGAGTGATGAAAATATCGGTTGGAGACTAACGGCAATGAGTACAAATTTTGCCGATGACGATATTCAACCGATAACGCAAATATCGGCCGATATTGAAAACCGATAATCGGCCCAACACTAGTTTGTTTCTCTCCGATTGTTTCCGATGCTTCAATTGGAATCCACCCCGGGTACCCCACACACGGGGGTCGCCATCCACTATTAACAGATGTTTGTGGCCACCTCTCTCGACAGGTTGCCTACACAGTCATATCTGAGCAGTGCCACGTGACCTCCAGGAGCGCCCCAAAGTTCCGGCCAGCGCGGCCCAAGTTCTCGGAGCTGTGCAACATCTTTGGCGTCCGGAAGCCGCAAAACCAGAGGGCTTTCATGGAGCAGATGAACTCGACCAAGGACTTCTGGGCCACCCGCCCGCTGACGGACGAAATGTTGGACTTCGCCATCGACGACGTCCTCTGCTTGGTGCCAGTCATATATCGAGACTTGGACAGGTGAGGATTGTAGCCGGCTTCGTGGCAGATCGGCTTCGCGATATCTTGGCGGGTGGAACGCACAATTGCAGTTAGTTGATTCGTTATTATTCAAGAATGGGACGAGCTAAGAAGAAGTCCATGTGCAGTTAGCTTGTCGATAAGGAGGGTGAGTCAGATGGGAGGACCATATTGCTTGGGATATGGTTCCTCTCTAATGAAGAGATGCTCCCTATTGTATTGGGTGTCATTTAAACGTGCATAAAATATAAAATTTTGCGTCCATTTTTCTACTTGGAAAAATCCGCAATGTGAATTTAGTACGGGCATCGGCAAGTATTAAATAGTATAAATGCACAACCCCCCCCCCCCGTAGACGTTGGTTGTAATCCATTCCCAGGTTCAAAGCAATAAAGATCGAGAAATTTATGCAAAACCATCTTCCCCCTCGACAGATTCATATCCCCGCTGTGGTGGCCGCTCTACGAGACCCGCGTGGAGGACACCCTCCAACGGAGCAAGGCAGCGGAGCGGACCTCCGGGGAGGTGGGAGGGGCCGCCGCGACGCCGGACGGCCCTGCGCAGGACGGTGGGGCGCAGGGCCACGACGAGGCCCAGGCTTCGGCTTAAGAGGTGTGGGGGGAGGGGTTAGCGGCCGAACGACGAGAGGGGCCGTGGCACCGTCGCCCCACGTGGAAAAGTGCGTCAAGAAGTTTTCAACATCGTTCAGGCGAGCGAGCCGAGGGGGGAACTTTTTTTTGGTTTCCGGTTGCTTCGATTAGAGACGTCCGGGGCAGAGGGAGACCGTCGTTTTGGAATGAAACTGAGGTGGCGAGCAGGATGCTCTTTTTCTTTACTTTAAATCTTGTGTATGAATGCATAAACAATAGGTCTCTACATTCTACATTGTTATTAATTTTTTTTTTTTTTAAACGGTGGTTTATCAAGTTCTTCACGACTTTAGGCGGCTAGGTGAATTTGACCTTTTAAATAAATCAACTGTCATTTTGCCTCTTCTATACCAGCCAGGGGGTAAGGATCCATGGACTGAAGTTATTATTGAGTTTGGAATACCTGTTTGTTATTGAAACAAATTTAATTGTATAATGGATGATGATGATAAAGGGGTGTGAATAAATAGGGGGAAGGGGTTGTGCATGTGATAAGGGGGTGGGGAAGTGGGTATGCAGGTGACTCGATAATATTTTGAATATTTCGTGAAGAGTAAAGAAATATTATGGTTTCTACTTCACCTTGGGTCGGGGAAAAATTTGTTTGGAAGTGTGGATCTTCGTTTTGGTGGTAAATGGGTGATGGGGGAGGGGGGGTGAGGTGGTGGAGATCTGGTCTATTGACATTGGAATAGATGATGTGTATGGGTTACTGTACAGCATAAATTGACTAGACTTCAAATATCATGTTGGACCTTTCAAAAATTGTTTTGTTACAAAAGCCCTAATTATTGTTTTTGAAAGGAGACAGCAGTGGGGAGTTGGTAAACAAAACTTGTGTCATGAATAAGCATTTATGACATATTCTTGTAGATGAGGGCATCGGAACCTCCTCGCCATTCTGCTGCATTCTGGTCAGAAGGGGATGTTTTTCATATCGATTTCTATCTTCATGTACTTAAACCAAAAATACTTTTCTCGTTTTTGTTGGCAGGTGACACTAGAATTAATTAATTATGGGCTGACCCGAGGAAGGGGTCCCTCGCAGGCTTTAAATACAGCCGGTAGTAGCACATCACAGGCAACATTTCGGTATCCACTCTCTGCCAGTTCAACGTACCATAGAAACACACCGCTACGGCTATGTTTTCGAGTACGAATGACTCCATTCGACAAATTTTTATAGGATCGTGAAAATACGAGACGCGCGAAGAGTCTTGTTATAATTTGGTGAAGGTAATGCGCTTTGTTTTGGTTTTCCCCGTACTTGCCCTTGGCATGGTTTGGAAATCGGTTAACTCTGCAAATTGAAAAGGATTTTCTGTAGCTTGGCATGTTGTAATTATCTTTGTACTCCTTCCTAGTACTCGTGGGTAATAGTACATAGTAGTTCCTGATGGATATTAATGAGTACATTAGAACTGAGTGTTATTATCCTCGTACTTTGTTTCAGGTACTCCATGGATAATGCAATTAGCAGTTCCTGGGCCTATCTGATGAATATTATTGAGTACATTAGAACTGGGTGTTATTATCCTTGTAATTTGTTTCAGGGTACTCCGTGGATAATACAATTAGCAGTTCTGGGACAATGGATACCAGGAGAATTTCCAAAGAAATTTTGAATGTAAATGTTGTCAATAGTCTAAAATGTATCGATTACGAAGGTAGTGTATTATATGTGATAAAAGATGAAATGATTGGGAGGGGAACGGGAAGGCTAGTGGAGGTGATTAGGAAGAAGATGGGAATTAAGGCCAGATGTAAAAAGGTTCTTTTAAGAAATTTGGGAGTTGTTCAAATGGGGAGGGAGGGAAGTAATCACACTACACATTACTGGTAATTAGCCTCATCAAGTGAAGGTTTATTTTCAGTACCTGTGGTTAATTTTCTCGGCCTGCGAAGAGTTACATGCAGAAAAATATGCCTCGACGACGGTTGGTTCGAAGTTTTAAGGGAGATGCTTGTTTTCGTTTGGATCGAATGTGCAGGTGACATTTTGCACCGTAAACAAACCTTCATTCCCTTATAGATTTTTTCTGTAAGTCGAGGAAGGTCGCCGTCACCAAACCAAATGACACTGGTAACCAAGTTACGTGTAAATGATTTGTTTATTTTATTCACTGTAGATCACTGCAAGTGCCTTTTCTACATTGAACGAAAGAAAAGACTTCGTCGTTAATGTTTTTTCATGATTTTCTGTGCTTTACTGGAAGAAAAATAAACAGGAGTATGACTTCCTGATCATGGAGTGTTGGTTTGGTTAATCTCTTTGATTTTTGATACATCGTTTGCCTCATCCTCCTCGGGGGTAAGCTGTAGTAACGGTTCGTACGTACGTAAGTGCCGAGGTGAAATTAGCTTTCTGATGCTGCACGCCACAGTTGACTTAAAATGACAGCAGTCCTTCCAATTATTCTCGTTTTAATCTTTCACTTGGATAACTTACTTTTGCTATGACCCAAGAAGGAGGAGGAAGCCCCGGCCTCCCTTGGACCACGTCCCAGAAACATACCTTATGGCCCTTTTGGTGGAGTCCATGCAGTGACAATGCCAAGTGGTTCCAGGTGCAAAATCGCCTATAAGTATCGCGTCTATGCTCTGCTGGAGGAACACTATCATATACTACTAACATACCTGCAGAGGATGTCCAATCGTGGTGCGTCCACACCACCGTTTGAAAATGTGTTATGTGTGCATGACACACACACCCGATTCCAAAGGCAGTATTTTTCCAGACTTTTCTTAATCCCCTCCTAATGCACACCCCCGGAAAAATCCAGGATCCATTGCCAATCAGAGTGTATCCCTAAATAATTTGCCTACATTGACAGCGCCATAGCTCCAGCTGAAACCCTGCAATTCAACTGTCCCCAATGCGTATGTCGTTTAACACATCGACCCCAATGACGGCAAGCTGAGGTAGTAGACTACATGGTTGCCGCAGAGATTGTACGCCCCTTTGCAAGTGTCGTTTGGACAGATAGATAGGTGGTATGTTATAGGCCTACTGCACCATCTTATTTGCTGATCATACTGAACAATCATTTCGTCATTTTTTTTCAATTTGTTTGATATCCTTAGAATGTTTACCGAATATTTTGTTGTTCGTTAAGTAACATATAAACCAAGGTTGTAAATCTAAAGTATCGTTTTAGGAGGCTTTACTGATCAACGTTACGTGATATCGTCGCTTGACGAATCTTGAACCCGATACGCAGTTTCTCTTAGAAAAGTGCGGTAATAAAATTCTAACCCGACTTCCTGTTTCACGCCCACGTCGTAAACAAGGGCCGTGAATCATGACGCTTATCTGTGGTTGCTGCGGTATCAATATGCTTGTAGTGGGTTTTAGGTTTTATCATTTAGTTATTTAAATGTGTCCCAACATCCATTTTTCTTCTGAAATGTATCTTAAAACGTTAAGAGGATGCTTTTTCATTGCACATTGGTTTGTTTGTTCGTCAGAGAAGGTAGGGTCGGCCCGGTGTTTTTTTTTTATACTAGATATTTCTCAACTATTGCAACTGGAAGATCATTAAAAACATTCAAAGAGAGGATAACTCCAGAAACTAATTATTCCGAACAATATTTTTATAATTTGGTTTGTTTGTTCGTAGACCGTCTTCAGAATGTACGGTCGGCCGATGTTTTCTATAATAGAGATTTCCGATTCCTCAATTATCATGCAATTGGAAGATCATAAAAACATTCAAAGAGAGGATAACTCCAGAAACTAATTATTCCGAACAATATTTTTATAATTTGGTTTATTTGTTCGTAGACCGTCTTCAGAATGTACGGTCGGCCGATGTTTTCTATAATAGAGATTTCCGATTCCTCAATTATCATGCAATTGGAAGATCATAAAGACATTCAAAGAGAGGATAACTCCAGAAACTAATTATTCCGAACAATATTTTTATGGCAAAGTTCTCATTTAATTATTACCATAAGCAGAGCAGTATCAAACTTAGCGAGCCAGAAATTCCCGCCGTGACACGTGCATGCTACAAACTCGAGAATATTTAAGGATCGCGAAAATAAAACAAAATCGCGGAACTCAAATCTTGAATTTGAAAAAAAAACACTTGGTGAAGAGGGTGGAGGTACTGAGGTTATTGTATGAGAACGCAAAATCAAACAAAATGAAAATGGAAGACTCGTAAACGACAAGAAAAAATAGCTTACATAGCTCGAACGATAAATACGATATATTGCGAAAATAAAACAAAATCGCGGAACTGAATTCTTGACTGAATTGGAACAAATACTTGATTGGGGAAGGGGCTCAAGGCAGTTGGGTTAGCCAATTGTAGGGATCATTTGTAGACTATGGAAACACAAAAGCCAATTGTCGGAAAATTAACGAAAACCGGAATAGCCCGTAAACGACAAGAAAAAATAATAACGGACTCGTCGCACGAACGGTAAATTGCGAATACAAAACAAAATCACGGAACTCGTATCTTAACTAAATTTGAATAAGCCCTTGATTGTGGAAGGGGAGGGGTTGAAGGCAGTTCGGTTAGCCAATTGTCGGAAAATTTGAAAAAAAACGGAAGACGCGTAAACGACAAGAACAAAATCATAACAAATTGTCGCTCGAACAAAATCCTCATTTGAATAATCAATTGATTGAGGGAGGAAGGGAGCCTGGGAGGTGATAAAGGACAGGGATTAGCCAATCAGTGTCGGAAAAATCAAAAAGAAAACGCCTGAAGGGGCGTAAACGACAAGAAAAAATAATAACGGATGTCGCTCGAACGGTAAATTGCGAAGATAAAACAAAATCGCGGAACTAAAATCTTTACTGAATTTCAAGGAATGATCATTTGATTGGGGGAAGGCCGGGGGTGGGCTGTAGGCACTAATTGGTTAGCGGCTAACTGGAAAACAAAACGGAAAACGCGTAAAAGACAAGGCAAAACTAGCTGATGTCGGACAGTAAATAGCGGTGATGTTGTAAGGTAAATTGCGACTATAAAACGATATCGATAAACGATATTGAATAATCATTTCATTGCGGGGGGAAGGCACTAGGATTATTGCATGAAAACAAAACACAAATTTCTTTGAATGGATATATGATGCTCTCTTATGAAAGCTGACATATTGGACAGTTATGGCACCTTCAAATGTCCATACCTTGACCATTTATATAGATTTGAGCAAAGAGAAGAAAACATTTAGGATAGTTAGTACACTCTACCCCGAATAACTGCTTGTGGATCACTTTTAACTTGTATCAGCCACGAACTACTAAAATCCTTTAAATCGCACTAAATCCTCCCAATATTCACACCATCTATACTTTAAATTGTACTCTACAGCATACATTCATCAAAATACATGATAATGTCTGCTAACGAACCATAGGATTCACCTCAAAGTGTTTTCGTTGGCACCGTTTTTCGGACGCCGTGAACTTGCGAGGCGGAGGCACATTAGCCTAATAGTGTGAGTGGTGTATACACTTAGTTGTGATAAGTGTTAGAACAAAAGGAAATGTGACCAAATCGTAGCTTTGAGTTTGTGCTAGAAATCCGAATATTGCTGTGTAAACAACCCCCGCACAAGAACTTGAATACCAACGGGCCCTTCATGAAATGAACATGGAGGAATCTTATTCAGTGGATCGTTTCGAAACGGATTTGCGTGATTGTGATAACTTGGCACTTTTATATGCAATAAGTCATTCGGCGGCAAAAAACATTGCCACATATAATGACATAAATACTAAATATGTCGTTATTTTGACAACTTCATCAATGCCACATAATGACCAACGCATTTATTTTTATTATGCAGTTCAGATATTGTCACATAACTAACGCCGTTTCGGACAATTCGTCATGTCATTATTCGTCAACTTGGTGTCACATAAAAATTAAATCATTATGTGGCAACTGTAAATAATTATAGCCACAGAACGACTTTTATTCTGTAAGTCGTTATTCGCCAATGTTGAAGTAGCCACACGAGTTTTAGACAAAATGTCCGTTTTGGCGTTCCATACTTTACACTTCCATAAGTTTGCCTGTTCGATTTATTAGAGCTAGCATATTGAAGTGTTTCCTTATTGGTCACTTATTTCTATCCAGGTCCTGCACGTGTATAGCAGTACGACGACAACGACTTGCGGGGGATCTATAAATAAAAATAATAATGGTTTGTAATCGCCTGATCTGTGACAGCGATGCTAATTTTGTTTAGTGGACTCACTGCTCGTTCATTACTGAGTGTTACCTTCATTTCAGTCCTGCTCTACTCAACTTAGTCCTACTCTAGGACCTATTGCTACTGAGTTTATATATTATCAACAATTAAAATAAACTGGTGAGTTTACAGCACACACAGTACACTAAGGTAGTAGTACTACTAGTACTGTAGAACTAGGCCTTACATAATACTACTAGTACGAGTAGTACTACTACAGGCGTTCGCATCGTTTAGTTATAAGTTATACTAGCATTAATATGAGGCCAATTAATATAGGCAATTATATATATAATCTAGTAGTAGTACAATACATTGTTTCGCAATAACTTCGCTCCTATCACTGCTGCAGTGGTGATGAACTTCTCTCGGTCTTTGAGAAGGTGGGTCAAAGGTCGATGAGAAGGTGGGTCAAAGGTCGAAGTACACTTTCATCCGTCGGATGGGGACGTTAAATGGCAGGGAGCACGATGGGATAGATGGGTGATATGCCTGCCTCGTAACCTCTGGACACTGGTCGAAAAGAGAAGGCTTGTATAAAGCCGGTGTTCAATCCACGATCACAACCTGCACAGGGGTTTCTGCATGAGGCTTCCTAACCCCTTAATATACAAAGGAAGGATATTCTGTACTTCATGTAACATTGTAAGACCACCTCAATAAAAAAATATACTGTATCACACGCACAAATATTATTAGCCAAGACCCCTAACTACAGTGCATTCTTGTGTATGTATCCTATTTCAGGTGGTTAAATGATCGCATTTACTGTTGCAGTCCAGAACAGCATTTCTGGAAATTATCCCAGTTATCCGGTACAGAATGTGTACCACCAGATCCTCTAACGGTCGTAAATGTCATGCAGCGATCGACCCCTGCTCTTAAACCTTTTTGTTTTAACGTCTACCGGATTTCATTGTTCAATTTTTCTCTCCATTGTCGTCGTTCCTGTCGCCATGTTTTGTTTTGCTAATCATCACGACATAGTTTTTAACTTTTTTTTTTCTCTCTTTATTAATTTACGTTGAAATGGCAGTCACATTTATGTGTCTGACCATTTTTGTATTTCTCCAGTGAGAGACACTGTCATTTTCAGTTTTTCACTCCCAACGATGCCCCACCCGAAGTATTCGCAGAAGAAGTCCTCCGAGGCCGGTGACCAACCGCACACAGATGGGTATGACGCAAATAGTTGTTGGGCCGATATTGCCAATATCAGTTCTAGCCGATATCCGATATTCAAATCACAATGTCGGCCGATATCCGATGTTGTAAACCGTGTTTGTAAACGGTCATAAATTATCGGATGCATTCAGATCATCGATATTCGTCGTTACCCTCGACAAAAATATGTGGAATAATTCGTGGGGGGGGGACGTTTTCAAGTCGTGATGAATAACGGAGTAGGATCGCACAGTAGGGTCCAAAATAATCTTGTAATTAGGAGCTGAAGTTATGGTAATAAGGACATTTTTTCGCATTTTCACACAGTAAAATCAATGTTGACTTGTCGTCGCAGCGGCGAGTCTTGAACTTGAAAAAAGTTGTTTCAAATTACGTTGGTGCTTCCGTACTTTATTACAATTTCGACTCGCAATTATCGAGTGAATAGTTCGAAATTCGAGCCCTGCCATGATCGCTAAACAAAACCGTGATTGGTTATTGTTATTCTCATAATAACGTCCAAAATAATATCACATCACCACGTGCGGCGAAAACACAATTGATGGTCTGTATTTTTCTCCGCCTAGAATGCCACGTTTAAATTTGATACAGAAAAAAATTGTAAAAACATAGTTTGTAAGGAATCATTTCAGGGTTTTCCAGTCTTTGGCACTTTAATAAATATTGTTTGACTACTGTATGACTCTAGTTGGCCCGAATCTAAGACGAAATATTTAATATAATTAGTATTAGGCTGATTTTGAAATGAAAAGTTCAATATCGGTTGGAGACTACCGGCAATGAGTACAAATTTTGCCGATACCGATATTGAACCGATAACGCAAATATCGGCCAATACCGATATTGAAAACCCATAATCGGCCCGACACTAGACACAAAGACAGAAAACGTTACGATCTTTATTATCACTCATTGATTGCCACTCTGTATTTCCACTAATATCATTCACCTAATTTCCTAAACCATTACAACGTCAGTATTTGCATTTTTGAAACGCAGTCGCTTTCTGAAAAAGAAAATTTTAATATTGTGTTTATACCTACCTGGTGAAGGAGGACGATGGATGGACGACAGAAATGCTGATGGAAAAAGCTAGGAAGAGGAGCTGCAATTTTTGTTTGTGCTATTTGGGGAAGTAAAATATTAAGGGAGGCTGGTTTTTTGCTTTGGAGATTTGTGGTGATGGAGATAAGAACGGTTGGTTTTTCCCCTACCGGGACTGCCTGCCAGAACCCTTCGCTCCAAGATCCCAACCCTCTGCCCACCAGTGCAAAATAAAATGATGAGCCTGAACCCATCCTCAACCAACCCAGAAACCACTACAAAATAATTCCATGAGAGGAACCGTCTGTTTGACATTTTGAAATCACATCAAGACTCGAATGTTCCAATATTTTACTGCCACTCAAATTGTCCTAGCATCCCTGGTGAGGTTCTCGGAGAGGCTACAAGTTCCTTTACCGTTTACATTTTTTAATAATCAAAAACCTCAATAACCAATTTCAAATTTTGGTTTATATCAAATTGGGGACTTCCTCAGAGGTAAAGCTTTGTAAACATGTGATTTTTCTGGGTTACATTTGTTGTACATTTTATTTCCACTCGACACTAGATCGTTTGTTCCCTAGCAACGTCGCCGCGCTGAAGGTCCAATGATTAAAATTTAAATATCGGTTATTCCTCCGACGCTTCGCAGGTCTCCAGGGGAAAAGTCCGCTGCCCAGAGGAAGGGCAAAACCCCCCATCGTGATTCTAAGCGAGAGAAGGGCAAGGTAGCCGACCCCAGACGTAAGAGCGGAGGATCGACTGGAGGGAAGCCCACCGATAGTGGAGGGGGACAGGGCAACACCGACGACCAGACGACGTCAGATATGGCATCGGATGGCAGGTCAGTCCATTGCTTGCCATTTTTTAATTTTTTAAATGCTCTTTGGAAGAGTTGCTCATCCGTTGAACTCTCCAGGATTCGATTCCGGTGAATATGTACGGCCATTCAGTACCCGACGGAAAAGGTGCTTCTCGATAGACGATGTTTAAATTTTCCACTTTGTTAACTACGGGGGAGAGGGTCGGAGACGGAGGTGGGGAAAGTTGGAAGACTTGACTTTATTGAAATGGGTGTCTTCTCTTCCCAGACACGGAGGACGGTGTGTCTTTATGAGGCTTCCTAAGCCTAACTATAATAAACAATACTAATGATATATTTCTAATCGGCTACTTTGATGAAGCTTCTAGGGCAAAGTGTAAGCCCACCTGCTGGATAGGGTGCTGGATAGGGGGAAGTGTAGGCCCATCCACTGGATAGGGGGAAGTGTAGGCTGACCTGCTGGATAGGGGGAAGTGTAGGCTGACC
>JAODAG010075588.1:1648-16336 GCA_027574785.1 Orphnurgus asper
CCAATTAAACGTGGTTTGCACAATTCTGCTGGCCACTCACTACTTAATCTGGGTTTGCAAAATACCACTGGCCATTCACTTATTAAACTGGGTTTACACAATTCTGCTGGCCACTCACTAGTTAAACTGGGTTTTTCACAATTCTGCTGGCCACTCACTAATTAAATTGGCTTTGCCTCAATTCAACTGGCCACTCACTAATTAAACTGCCAGTACAATTCTGCTGACCACTCAGTGTCTCAGTGGTTAAACAAACTATAGAGAAAAGGGACATCAGGAGTGAGGTTTGTGCTTACCATATCATTGAAGCTTTTTGCAGGTCTCCCAGAGAGCCAAGAAAGTTTTAAGGGATTATTTGGAAGGCCAACAGCACTGGCAATAGCACATTCCTGAAAAGCGAAAACATGTGATATTGTATTAGATTTAAAAGGTGGAAATTTGTAACACTCACATGCTTACAGAGAAACATTGTTAATACTAAAAAGGTATTAAGTTGATAGCTATCAAATGCCAAAATGGACGTTAAGTTTTTTGCGTTCTGTCAGATTGCTTACATTAACACTCATAGCTCAAATCATTAATAGATTGTTTAGTTAAAAATAAATGCAATACCAAGTACATAATACTAACACCATCTTGTACAAAACACATACATTATATCACACATAATACTTACATAATCCCTATACATAATACTTACATATTGTACATAATTTATACATTATTTATATCTTGTATATAATACTTACAGCATATTTTACATTATACTTACATCATCTGATACATAATACATACATCATCTTATACATAATACTTACATCACCTTGTATATAATACTTACAGCATCCTGCACTGTGTCAAACTCTACTATGGCACTACCAGTCTTCTTCTTGGAGATGATGATGTGAGTGAGATGACCGTACTGTTGGTAGATCATTTATCCAGATTATTATTCTAGCCAGAGGCTCCTCCCTATACATATAACTCTGCTTTTTTTATTTAAATAATATCTTCACCTTCAGGATGAACAAATTCTAAACCTTGACAAGTCTTGTCTTTATTCATCGCTTACGTATGACAGCTTCCCGGGCCTGCCATCTCTGAGCATCGTAATTATGTAGATCCACTCTTTCAGCACAGCAGTGACCATCGTTTACAACTTTCGAACTTGACAAGCAGAGCGCTGGCCATTGCTTATGAATTTCACTTTGACAAACACAGTAGTTCCCTGCCGTGTCAGTAGTTTATTGAATAGCCCCATGGGGAGGGAGGGGGTAGCATAAACCCCCATAGTTCAGAATGGGGACTTTTAAACTGTCGGTAGATATCTCAGCTGGATGCTACTGATAAACAGAGCGGAAGGAACCTTACACTTTATCAATTCTCTTCTGTCCAAAATTTCAATTACAATCTCGTTCCACTAGTTTTCATGTTCTTAACAACGTGCTGTTGGAATTGGCCTATCCATACTAATTCTAAATTGGGATTTGCTCCGCCACTTGTCATCAGTTGCTCGCGCTCATCATAAACATAAATGTGAATGGTATACAATTGAAGTAATTCTATAAATCCAGTTATCGAAATATTCCTAACTATATCTAACACTAAGTACTACGAGCAAGCAGGCAGTATTAGAAGCAGACCTGTAAAAAATTAAAAATCTTGTCCAATGTCTTCAAATCCAACTTGCTGACACAATAGACATGTCTTAATGAATCACTAATGTGACATATCACTGTTGGAAACTGAGTCCTAAAACTGTTCCCTTACCTTGCCGAGACATCTTCCAAGATGTCCATCACTGTAACCTCCATTACTTGGATCTCCCTTCTGACTCTTCCATCGAACCTTCAATTTTGGAGTTTCTTCTACAAGAGGGAAAGATGTTTGGCAACCAAGTGACAATAGCTAACAGTTTCTTCAGGCATCGGGGTAGTTTATGCATTTAGAACTTGCCGTATCATTTGCCTTTGTTCATTAGGCCTACAGCTAGTTGCAAATTATATATGAATCTGACAATCTCATCAAACTTAGGAGGTAGCTTGGTTTAACAATCTGATCAAACTTAGGTGGTAACTTGGCTTAACCACCCATAATTACTGGCAACCATTCCTTTTGATGCAGCGAGGTGTAATGACTCAAGTGCAAACATTTAATTGGATAAAAAAACGACATTACAAGGATTTGTTCCAACTGATCCGCATGTACGCCCATCAAATCAGTTTTTATTTGATCCAACTGATCATCGTGCACAACCATCTATTAGTTTTAATTTGATTCAACTGATCAGCCCATGATCAGCCCATGCATCCATCTTTTTTAGTTGGTCCAACTAATCAATCGGTTCATCTAATCATCATTATTGATTTGATCCTGTACATCCATCTATTAGTTTTGAGTTGATCCTACTGATCAGCCAGCCTGTATCCATCTATAAGTTTTGATTCGTTCCAATAGATCGATCAAGTCTGTAGTCCATTCTTCAGTTTTGATCCAACTTGTCAGCTGGTACATCCATCTATCAGGCTTGATTTGATCCAACTGATCAACCTGTATATCTAACCATCAAATTTTATCCAACTGATCAGTCTGTGTGCATCTGACCATCAGAATGTGATTGGTCAACTGGGAGCATACGTTTTGAGAACACAAAATATGATTGGCCGGCTGGGAGCATACATTTGCGAACACAGAATATGATTGGCTGGCTGGGAGCATACATTGTGAGCACAGAATATGATTGGCTGGCTGGGAGCATACATTGTGAGCACAGAATATGATTGGCTGGCTGGGAGCATACATTTGTGAACACAAACTAATGATTGAAGGATATCAGCAGTACAAGAACAAGCACAGAATGAGTTAACTGCACTGCCTCTTGGCTAAGATCATGAGTAGTATCAGTGCCTAAGATCATGTGTAGTATCTTTCTTGGGTGGTTCTTAAAACCAGAAATTTTCTTTCCCAATTATATGGGGTATGTGCTAATAAACAGGACCATAACAATTCTGACCTCCACCACATAGTTGGTAAGGCCACTGAGAAGAACTGGGAGCAACTCCCTCCAGTTAACTAAACAGAGAGACTAACCAAGAGGGGTCTCCTCAACTTCTTTCTTTAGAAGTTCTTGTTCCTCCTCTAAGATCCTGGACCCTTCTTCTCGAAGCCGTTTAATCTGAAGAAACAAACAAAACGGAGCAAATGAACGGGGATTCATTAAACGATGCAATCAAATGGCAAACCCTCTGAAATCCACTAGACTCTAGACATTAGAATCATCAGAAGGAGTTGGAAACAAAATCTCACATTATCACAAGATGCCCCATACACGTAGACTGGTACCATCTAACCTACATCGCACCTTCTGAACTTGAAACAGTTTTCTCTAGTGCTCATATTAAAGCTAAGTTGTTAAAACCATGAACAATTTTAAATACTTGAAGTAGATCACCACGAAGTTGTCTAAGCTCAAGAGAAGTTAAATTAAATTAAATTCAACCTTTGACTATATGAAATACCTCTTGTAGAACTTACAAGCTTAGTAGCCCTTCTCTGACCCTTTTCCAATAACTGCCTATCTTTTGAAAAGTATGGATTCCATGCCTGCACAGCATACTCCAAATGAGGCCTAACCAACTGTTTGTAGAGCCTAACCACTATATATATATATATATATATATCCTTTAGAATAAATTTTGTCTAATCATTCCTAAAATCCAGTTACCCTTCCTAGCTGCTTCAGCACAATGCCTAGAGGGCTTCGTGGAAGAATCTATGATGACCCCAAGATCATTTTCAACCTGAACTCCCTAAAGATTCTGGGATTCACATGACCAATATGCAGGACCTTAACACTTAACTTATTTCTCATTCTCATAAACGTTGGCCCAAAAAACAAGTTCGGCTCATTAGTCATGGAACAGATACTAGAAAAAGAATCCATCCGATTCATGAATGCATTCTCCCATTCATGGCCATATGATGTATGCCCACTCGCCTGCATGGCCGTAGCATAAATACCCTCCTATCCTCTCTCCTCAGCGTGGCTAACAAGTTATTTTGTCAGCACATACACAACATGTTTTACTTTATGAAATGCTTCTCAAAATCAGTTTCTTACGTTATATTAAAGCCTCAAGTTTTAAAACAAAACCAAAAGAGAACCTGTTCAAAAGCTTAATATGACAACGTAAAGATAAGTCTGAACCTCTCTCTCAAAATGACGGGCAGCATCTGCAGCGGTCTCCCTGACTCCTTGATGGGCGGCTTCTCTTGATTCTAAATCTGTGAATATCACAAGAAAATACCATGCATCGTACTTGTATGACAATTAGAGAATCATAGCTTAAGCCCTGCCCACTCATTAGTACACATGTTGCCACACTAAAAACAATAGAGAACATCTACTGACCATGACTAATGTATATACTGTACCAAGTATATAACATCGCTCCAACATGCCATACTTCAGTGTAAATCCTGTTTATAATCTCAAGTGTCACACACACACACATATGTTTGTTTTACATTCAGACTCGTAAAATCCATTATGCAAACTCCCTAACCCTAACCTTAACAATGAAATTAACAATACATTTCTACCGAGGACTTAGTCAGAATACAAACAACACACTCACGCACAGACCTGGCATAGCCTAGGTTCCGGAGTCTGAGGCATCAGAACCAAAAATGCTAGAAGGCAATGGCATGGAAAGCTATAGTTTCAAACGAGACAAACTGGCAAGTCCTCCTGCACATTGGCACATCCTTGCCGACCTTTCAACTCTGTGCACCGGGTTCTATCCAATACCACTGACCTTCTTTAAACTTTTTTCTCTTGCTGTCCAATTCTCTGTTTCGTAACTCGGCAGCCTTTTTAGCTTTCAAAACTTTGTCGTAAGCTTCCTGAGAGTGCACAAGAGAGATGAAGGGGTCAAGGGGTTAATTCATTCGGGTGCAACGAATATACAGTTCGTCTCAGGGACTTGCAGCTCGGACGGCGATGATCGTGTAAACGTGTGCTGGGACATATCCGAGGATCAAGTATCGAAGGTTAGGGGCAGCTGTGGTCACTGAATGGTCAGATTATTGGTCAGAGTAAACTAAAGAATTCAATGGCGTATCATAAATTGAAAAATAAAGGTCGGCATCACACGAAACATCTAAAGATGAAAATGCTCTTGAAGAATAAAATTTCTATTTCATAACATTTTGTTAAAAATGGTAACCGGTTCTTCACTTTTCAAAAGCAGGAGAAATATTGTTTTAAGTAACGTCTGTTTTCCAACATATATTGAACCCATAATTTCTCGTCTACATCTACAAAAAGTTTCAGGGCCTTCGGTTCAGACCTTGTTCGCTTTTGAAATTTTAATTGGATGCTTACGATAAAATTCCATCATGCTGAGTCAACATTTGCTCAGGAAAGTTACGGTTTATCCACTAATTAAAAGACAGAACTGACATTTTTTTTTCAAATTCAAACGAATTTCGGAGAAATAGGAAAGGCTGGCATATGAGCAGCTTTGGTTTTAATGAATATGGTCTCTGTTGGTTTGTCTTTTTGGAAATTCTAAATTTTTCATTAGTACCCACCCCCACATAAAAAATCAACTATGCCACTGGTGGGATTGAATATGTGGGTCGAATTGGAACACAATATGAAACAACAAAGAGCCATATAGGTTTCCCGTTTCCATGCAAGGGGCATCGGCCCCATTCAGGCCCTCAGCAAATGTTTGCCAGTCATCTACCGATTTGAATATCAATACAATCGGTAAATTAGTAGGGTTGACCATCAAGAAGAAACAAACAAAAAAAATTAAATGTAAGGAATAAAAGAAAACAAGTCAAACAAAATATGCTGGTACATTTCCGTCTTACAAAATGTTGGGAGCCAATTCGTTCAGAAACTAGCGACATAAATGACAAAGATAGCTTTTCTATGGTCACGGTTATACCGTACTGCAGCACTTTCGATCCAGAAGGCACAGTAACCTTTCGTGTCGATACATATACTGAAGAACCGATGATTTACCTCGCACTTTTCATCTGCACAACTTCCTGAACATGACGAAGTCATCTTACACATATGCCCAGATATGTATCCTCCATTTCTCATAACGTAAAAGACAACAACTTCTTTCCATGTGTATATCATTTCGTAAACAATCTCGTCCTCAAAGATGATGCGAGCTTCTGTACCATAATTACTCTCAGTTAATTCCTTTCTTCCGACTGGATTACAGGAGATACAGTGTATTAAGCCGAGTCATTCATCATTTTAAAGATTGACTTAGCTGTTAGTGGTTAAGAGATCCTTGGGTCAGTTAGAGATCCTACAGGTAAGAGAACCTACAGTTAAGAGTACAGTTAAGACTACCTACAGTTAAGAGTACAGTTAAGAGAACCTACAGTTAAGAGAACCTACAGTTAAGAGAACCTACAGTTAAGAGTACAGTTAAGAGAACCTACAGTTAAGAGTACCTATAGTTACAGTACGAGAACCTGGAGTTTAATAATATGTGTATTGTACTCACCCGAGCACTAGAGTCAGTGAGGACCTCGAGAGCTTTAGCAAGCTTCTCCCATTCTTCAGCTGAAAAAAAATTAAATAAACATTAAAACAAGCTTAACTTATCTTAGAGGAAATTTGTGGCACAAACCGAAACAATTAGCGCGCAAACCTTCCACATGATACAAGTAACAGTAACACAAAACCAAAAGTTGAAATCTTTTGCAGATGTGATACAGCAATACATTGATTGAATACCACATTGTGCATTAAATGCAGCCTGATTAACCAAATTGCAATGTGAGAGGCTATGATTATGATTTCCACATCAATATTTATAAGCGCAAGCCGAGTTATTATAATAACGAGTACGGAATGATAAATATAATGATAGCAATGTTTCTTACAGATGAAAACGATAAAATAAAATATAGCGACTGTACAAGAAAAGTATATACTACAGTCCAAAACTTTGGTAAGCACACATTCAGCTACCTATAATGCTTCCACAATGTGATGGGGGATAGCTGGGGGTTGTGGTCTAGAACAGGAAAATCTTACATCTACAGTAGCTTACAGAATGACCTTTAACTGACTCCAAGAATGTTTTGAGAATATTTGAGATTAAAAAATTACCTGAAGTATTTAGTAACAAAATAAGACTGTGTGTCTGTGTGGCTAGCTATAACCTGTGTACGGTTGTTTTCTTAGGAGGACGATTTCGTAGTATTATTCATTCACAAAGAGAAGGGAACAAAGCGGGTTTACAGTAGTGAAGTTGGATGGAGGGTAAATGAACTCCAGATAACAGGAAGTAAGTTTTCATCTTAAATTCATTATGGTACTATAGGTTCTATACTGCAGAACTGTCAAGCACTACTAACTGCTTCATAAAATTCTACTGTACAACACTACAAAGCTATGGCTGGCATACATTGTAACTCAGTTGATCAAATCAGTTGATCAGTTGGGGAAAATAGCCATCTGTACTGTTACACTTACAGCATATACTTACCGTATAGTAAACTATATGACAGTGGTGTATTCATGTGTACTAGAAATTACATGATACATGTGAATAGATTATGGTAATAATGTGGTTGAATATAATAGATGACCTTTATAGAATGTTTTGCTTATAAATGGAAGTATACTAGTAACACTTGACAACTTGGTTGTCCTTCCATTTTCACCCTTGATGGTTATCAGAATAAAAGTCCTCTAAAAATTATTGAAAAATGATCCCATCTTGTAATTTTGGCTTTCAAGTGTGTAATAATGTGCAGTAATGTCAAAGTCGTCAATTGTAGACTTGCACGATGAAACACATTGACACCACTGGAGGTCCTACTCCAGTGAATGTTACCATTGTGCAAAAAAAAAACCAGACAATAGTGACAATGCAGTACTGCCAACATACCTGCCCGGGGATTATCTGGGTTTTTATCGGGATGGCATCTCAGAGCTTTCTTTCTGTAGGCTTTCTTGACCTAAATAATAGAAGAAGGTACAAAATACTCATTAAACAGCTAAATAAGGTGGATGAGAGGGGATATTATCCATGAAAAACATCCACAATGCACCTGCACCTCTCCCCCTCATAGTCCATCATAGAAATATTAATAAATGAAGCTATTGTCCTCTAGCACTCTAGGCTAATTTCCCTTTTCACTGTCTTCTCCCAGAGGTACCTGTACATATCAGCACATGGGGCAGGGGAAAGGGGGCCAACATGATCGATCCGTTTTCACTAAACGAGTTTGTGCTTGCTTCATAGCATGCATTTTCAACATTACAAGTTTTTGCCAGAACATATGGAAATCCTAGGTACGTATGTTCATTAAACACAATTTAAAGCTAAAGACTCAGAACATGTTGGAAATTTCCACCCAAAATGTCAGGAAATGACCAACTTTTCTGGAAATAGTTCTGCCAAAGGGTTTAGATAAAGTTTGAGATAATTAAAGGCCATTTACATTCAATCTACATAGCTTTGGGTCAGCCAACCTGTCTCTCTTTCATTGTCATGTATTTTAGAAAATTCAGAATTTTCATTTTCATCTGCTCCTAGCTACATTATGTCACTGGGCCATCAAAAATTCCCCTCCTCTTTAGTAAGATCATTGGGCCCAATCATAAGCAGGTGGGAATGGGAGAGCAGGGGGAACTTGCCCTCAACTCTGAAAGAAACCACAACATTTTGACAATATGCTCGACCCATATGGTCAAATAAAGTCAGTCCAATTGATTCTCAGTATGTAACAAGTTTTTGCATAACTTATGGAAATCGTGGACACGCTTAATTCGGTTTGTGTTTGTTCTTCGCAAGATTTGAAATTAGGACTTTTAGTTAGACCGACCATTGAGTGATTAGATTTGTGGAAATGTTCAGCGACAGGAAAACTTTTTGTTGCTTCTACTAGAGTGTTTGTTATTGTAGAATCTTAATCTGAATTTTCAACTAGTTTCACCAATGTAGGCTTTGTCTGTGCATTTTGAACAAAACAGATAACAGACTACAGCACATTAGGAGAGTCACACGTAAAGTGACCGAGACGAAGGGATAATCCGGAGGGATGATTACGGTGGTTAAAAAATGTTTACAAACTTGGCATCTGGGTTTCTGGCACACAGGGATGTTACCTGTGGGCTTGCTCTCTGTTGGGGAGGTGGGACGACTGAGGAGGGGACCCACATTACAAGGCTATTTGCGAGCCGTAAACGATGATATACTCAACATTACTCAATTGGTGCTTAAGTCCATGGTTAAGAGGAGAACTACCCCGGAACATGATTAGAATTTATATTGCTTCATTGCTCAATTATAATACCACTAAGTTACTGTAATAATAATAGTAATACTATACTGTAGTACTACTAGTAGTACTAGTAGTAGTACTGCTACTATTTTATGCACAGACTTGAGTCCGGTGTGTTGTAAACGTAATTGACGTAATTTTTCAGTAAAGTTCAGTATGAATTCACAAATAATTAAAAAATAGTTACAGTCAGAAAACTACGGTTTTTATATATAAAAAATATAAGGACAACATTCATTGCAGGAAAGCTGTCGAAATCATTTCAAATCCAACTCCAGGCTTACCGCTATCTGTGTAACTAGTACTATATACTACTACCAGTAGTAGTCTAGTAGTACTACTAGTAGAAGACAAAAGTTCGCGAAACTAGTATTACTACTACTAGTACTACTACTTACTAGTTTAGCGAACTGTTTCTAGTATAGTACGGCAAGCACTCAAAATACACAGTAATGACCACAAACCTCAACTTTTTTCTGACCTAATGAAACACCTTACAGTCGATTAAACTGTTATCTTAATCTGTTGAGCTTCATACGTACCTCTTTATCGCTTGCTGAGGGTAATATATCGAGGATCCTGTAGTAATCAAGATCACCAACTGCTTTTTTGGGAGCCATCCTGAATTCGGGTGCATAATTGTAAGCCTTCGTCTATATCAGTTATACCACGCCGTCTTTGTATCTATGTCACAATGATGGCAAGTTGATCTACTAGCAATAATATCTTTAAATCATTTCAGGTTCCGCCAGCATTATGATCTTACAAGTTACAATGTTGTTTGTTTAGTTGTTGTTTAATTGCAGTCTTTTAAATTTGTTTGAATTGTTTATGACTTAGGAGGAACTAGTACGGAGGAAAACGCTACGGTAACAAATCAAACATCAACTCATTTGTCTAGTAGCAACGCCGATTTTAGCCTCAAAGCTGCAGCGGCGCCGCGTCCTCAGTCCGACCCTGGTCCGGTGTCCCGTAACAGAGCGTTAATTGTGACAAGCCACCTTGAAGTGAAATAATGTGCTGCATGAATGTCCACAAGTCCGCCCACTGACGTAGGCCGGGATCTACACAAGCCTGAGGTGGAGGGCACCCTCCTTCCCTCTCCCCATTGTTCGCTAGATGATCACTCAGAACCAAATGATCTCAGGCTGGATCTGTCACCGCCAAGTGCTGGCCTTATTATCGTGAGGCTGTGAAGTTGGTTTCACTGATTCTTCTTCAGAACTGAGGCCGAGTCCAGGAGCAACATGATGGTGGGGAAAATTTCGACAATTTTAGAATGAACGGAGTGGCGCAAATGTTCAGTCATACTACTCCAAGTCCTCGGAAAGCAAACACAGTGAAGATACTTTAAAAAATTAAAAAACAGACGCCGTTTACATGGACTTCGACTCTATTTTGTGCTGTCCGTCTACCCCGGTCCCGCTTTCAACTTCCTGGCTATGTCCCTGATGCTGGTGCGTTGTCACGGCGTGTGTTTCTTCACTCAGGCTGTCGGCGGCAGATACCTGGACATACTACGAAGACGTACAAGCGCCACCAGTTAGAGACTAATGTTGTTTGAATATAGATTGCTTGACTTGCTCCGCTTCCCCCCGTCAGTCCCATGTTTGGAAATCGCGCAGAATCAGCCACTTCCTTCCACATTAGCCTACTTCAATTCAGCAGTGTCGTGCAAGTGCCACGAGATGTGTTCCATTGTTTTAGTCGTGAAACGTTTGGCCGCACGTAAAGCAAGCCGTTTTTTTTTTACCTCCCCACCTCCGAATTAAAGATACAAATATCTTCAATTTATTTTTAGATAAGTACAATTGATTTAATGATAGGCCTATCTTTAAATCATGTCTGCAATTTACACCAATACAGATATATGTAATAGATCTTAAAAATAATGAATACGATTGAAGATTTAAATATAATTAAATATAGCTATCTTTGATTAAACATAACAATAATATCTTTAATTCAAATTAAAGATATCTCTAATCCAAGAATTAAAGAGATGTATAATCCCAATTAAATATATCTCTAATCCAAGAATTAAAGAGATGTACAATCCGAATTAAAGATATCTCTAATCCAAGTTCAAGTTGGTCTTGGTTGGCAAATCTCCGAATCAGTCGGTAAAATGACTATCCGTTGGACGACCAGAACCTGGCATTTACCAACATTTTTGTCCTATTTTCGCAGTCATGATCACGATGTTATAGGTCTATATCATGATGCTGAATCAAATGAACCCGAAGTTATACTTTTGAGAGGCAGATCCAGGATGATAAGTGAGGTGAATCGGCCCATGATAATCCAATGTATAACTAAATAAACTAGTGATATTATAAATAACTAAATGTCATAATCCCATATAACTATATATAAACTCAGCAGACACGTGGTATGAGTGTATGGGGATTATCGTCCTGTCATCTAACGCTCGCAGTATATTATGGTTAGCTCTCCCAGTGTGGTGACGCAGATAATCGAGCCTGGTTGCATCCCCCATAGGTCACACTCTTCCAATATTACAAGCTGTCGAGAGAGAAAAAAACGTTTAACGTATTCCTCCCTTTGCGGCAACTTCTCATTTATATTCTATGCGCTCTCAATTTTCTTTGAATGTAGCTTTCATGAACCATAACAATAGCAAAATTCTCGTATGACTGCCAAGCCAGTGGCGTATCCATGGGCCACGGGGCCATACACAAAACATACGGCATCAATCTTCGCGAAGGTGACTTGAAATGTAGACCCGTCCCTGCCCCTGTTCCTCCAATTAAAAACAAAACTATTGTGCAAGATTTGGTACGTAGGTGACCTCAAAGTGGTTTCATTTCATTCAAAGGGAGACGGGGAAATTTCAATAGATTTTATATCCATTCCCTGTTTCTCTCATCAAAGAGATATAACACGGTTTCGCATTTTTTAAGTTCACTCGACGGAAGAAGGTGACAAAATTGTTACCGATATTTTACACCTCCCCAAGACAATGCCACTGAGTTCGTTAAGGCCACGTTCCATTTTATTTTTCGTACTTCTTTCCCCCATCTTCCCCTCCCCAAAGGTCCCTATAGAAATTTCCCGGTTCCCCTAAAAACGAACAAAAATTCAATAATTTCAGGCTAGCCCCCACCTCACCTCCCTTACCGTACTATAATGATACAACCTGCACGCTTCATCGTAATGCGATTTTGTTAGCCTCACCGACATTTAACGTGTAGTAAGTTGTTGAGATTCATCTTGTGTGGATATTTAACCAGAAAACGTCTCAGAAAAAAACCTTCCCGCATCTGGAAATATTCGCAAATATTTGGTCGCCGTCACTAAAATAAGCGCTGTTATATATAAATTCAGGCCCGCAGCGGGTACTACGGAAACGTTGTAATTCGTTGCTCGGTCGTTTAAATTAGATTGTTACCGGCGTCTTCCGTGACTAAGTCAATACTAATTCTTGCTCCCACGTCTCTCCATCGATGGATGCCGCTAATGGATGAAGAAAAGAACATCACGTGATCACGACGTCCTCTCATTATTAAGATCGATCCGACGGAGATGAAAGCTTCGTCAAAGATTCCCATATTTGTACGTAGTGTGCTTGTACAGAGGTACTCGAGACTGGAGAGTGCAATATCGAAGCACGGGAAAACGAAAATAAACGTAAGGCGGTGCAAGTCGGTCATCAGAACAAAATGGCGATAATTAACAACATTTACATGCAAATTTGGCTGGTGTTATTTTACTTAACAGGTAAGGTTTAGGCAAGGATAAGGAATAGGCAAGTTATTTCAATCGACATTTAGATGGAGCTTTTTTTAATGGTTACATCGGCAGCTTTCGTAGCTATAGTGTATAGTAGAACTGTATTATTATTACCGGTACTAGATGTAAACGTAAATACGTATTTAAAGAATATTGTATACTTTCTTTACGATTTAAGTGCCCATAATGTTCTTTCTTGGGTGGATTTTCTTAAAGAGTAGGAGTGAGCATGTACATTCAACGAGGGGACTTGTAGCCTAATCGCCGCCATATTAGTTTCTAATGCATGTCAGAGTATCCATCCGATCTCTAAGCTGCAGCCTGGGTGTCTCCATCCTAATGCATAGTACGTACTACATCTCCTGCCTTCAGTATTGAATTATTTGTTCTGAATGTTTGCTATTCGCTTGAATGTATGTTCTCCCTTGAATGAATTAACTTGAATGAAAGAACCTCAGTTGTCATCTCATCATTGAAAGCCTTATAGCCTACTACATACCACGTATGCTACACATCACATATAGCCTACTACATAGTACAGATAATACACACCACATATTCTACACACGACAGATAATACACCACATATTACTACATATCAAATATACTACACATCAAATATGCTACACACCACATATTTTACACACTGCATATGCTACACACCACATATACTACACAACACATAATACTACACACCACATATACTACACAACGCAGATACACCCACTACAGATACACCACACCACATATAATACACACCACATTCGATCATACTTCTACAAGGCCAATAGATCATTTGTCGAGTGTAGTACCAGGTGATGTGTAGCGTGCCTCTGGTGGATAATGGAATACATTGACCCCACAATTAATTCTTTTCCTTTTCAAGCCTTTCAACTAGTTCTTATTTCCACGAGCTCCGTCACCAACTCTGTAGATTATGAATTAGAATTATCATCACCATCGGCTCCGTCTAACCAATCGACCACTATTTCGAGTCCAGCCGCAGAGAAGAGTTCAACGATTCGCCAAGGAGACTATGACGTTACAGACAGTGTAACTGAATCTCAGGTAGGTACCGGTAGCCTACACGATATTAGAAAACACTTAATAATTATAATGAAACCACGCTTGTCACCTACAAGAACTGCTTGAAACGTTGAAATGAGATGGTTGATCAACTATCCATCGGTCCTTCCGCCAATACCTCCCTAATACCCACTCTATAGTCTCCGCCTTGTGGCTAACATTATGTGTATCATCTGTGGTGTTAAGGACGGCCGGCCCATGCACGGGTTCATAAATGCTATCCTTCAACAGAACCGCGAGGTACACATTATGCATTGCCACTACAATCGCCCAATGATCTATAGGATTAATTAACAAGGGGGGGGGTACCAAAGTTGGTCGGTTGTCGCGACGGAATATGCTGGTTACCGTTGATTGATTTTAGAGCCCATGATCTTTCTTGGGTGGGGTTTTCCTAAACAAAAACAGTGTCGTAATCAATCAAAGCCAAACTAGAAACACGTACCAGAGGCCATAGTCTTAAGCTTCGTAAGGATTTTTCCAGGTTAGATAGCAGAAAGTTCTTCTTTTCACAGA
>JAODAG010075699.1:3373-14414 GCA_027574785.1 Orphnurgus asper
TACCAGTGAAGTGGACACCTCGTTCCACAGGACACAGTTCAGACTGATGTAGTCTACCAGTGAAGTGGACACCTCGTCGTTCCACAGGACACAGTTCAGACTGCTGTAGTCTACCAATGAAGTGGACACCTCATTCCACAGGACACAGTTCAGACTGATGTAGACTACCAGTGAAGTGGACACCTCGTTCCACAAGACACAGTTCAGACTGATGTAGTCTACCAGTGAAGTGGACACCTCGTCGTTCCACAGGACACAGTTCAGACTGATGTAGTCTACCAGTGAAGTGGACACCTCATTCCACATGACACAGTTCAGACTGCTGTAGTCTACCAGTGAAGTGGACACCTCGTTCCACAGGACACAGTTCAGACTGATGTAGTCTACCAGTGAAGTGGACACCTCGTTCCACAGGACACAGCTCAGACTGATGTAGTCTACCAGTGAAGGGAATACCTCGTCAAGGACGTGGTCAGAAATGCCCCCTCAAAGTCCAAACCCCTAGCTCTGCCACAGATTGCAGCATGTTATTCCTTGACACAAAATTAGACACAGATCTTTAATAGTTGATATATTCTCAACTAAACTACAGTATTTCTACGAAATACACATTAAAAGAGACAACATTCTTTTGTATAATCAACTCAATATGCTACTTGAAACAGAAAGTAAAATAACCAAAATAGATGGGACATATATCCACGTCCCCTCCCCCTGCCAATCTTGGCTATGCATGATGACAAATGAAGGGTGACCAGGCCTGCAGTAGGTCTGGCTGGAACACTTAAAATGCAATATTTAAAGAACATTAATTATGGGCGATTACTTTAATATGGATACGAAAGTGTGACAGGGACTTAAGGTTTTCAAAATAATCTAATTGATTTATAACTAACTTACTTTTACTTTGTACTATAATATTGTGTATGGAAAAAAAAGATTTACCCACAGATATTCATACGCTGAAAAGGTAATTTATACAAATATTGTAGCAAAGTTCCACTGTGTGTAACATGGACACCAAAGTCTTAAAATAAGTTTGTTATTTCAATACTTGCCATACTTTGTACTATTATATTGTGTATGGAAAAAAAAGAAATGAAATGAAATTATGAACTCTATTTTCTAACATGGTCTTCTAAAGTAACTCTTTAGTTGAGCATTAAATGAAAAGTGACTTGAAGAAATATGTACACTGTAGCAGACTATACGTGCATTTATGTCACACAGGCATAAAATGTTCTTTATTTATATCTTAATTAAATCATACGAAAAAAGATTGAAAGGTAACTAACTACCATTAAAACAAAGAAACCCCACAGATACACCCATATTAAAATAATCACAAATAAATATCCTTTAGAGCTAGAGCTACAGCGTCTGTATGCGTAGCTGACCAGATACACAAAGCAATGATGTTAATTGTTCATTCATTCAGTTTTCCTCAACAATAATCAAGCCAGACTGTAGATTGCTCTTACATTACAGCATATATTTACTTTGGCAATAAAATGTATATACCGTACAATCAATATTACTCCCTACCAATGTCTTCACAAAGCAGTGGAAGGCACCCTATCTAAACTAAAATAAATTTCTTCAGCTAGAAATATTTTCCAGTAATAAATTTTCCGGTATATAATATACTGCTGGGTGGTTCATGTAGCTGATGATCAATATGCTTGGTACAGTACAGTAGTACAGTATACATACAGTAATACAAAGAGAATATATAACAATTTACCTGCATGTAGTGGTAGGAATCTGTTACTGCAATCCTATGAAAACAAAGTAAGAGATATCATACGACTCAGTATAGTACATACACCAGTACTATATGGTGAGGTTAATGTCAAATAACAGGGATACAGCAGGAAACATGGTGTTATACTGTACGTTATGATTACTACCACTCAAATAGGGTGACATTAGAAGTCATTTACACATATCAAAGTTACAGAAAACTTGTTTTACTTACTGTGTATAGACCAAACCAGGAATCTAAATAAGAATTGATGCAAATTGGTGCTTAGCCACAAATACTGTAGAAGAAGATAATCTGGAATTCTAACGCTCTTGATATAGGGGGCTCGGGGAAGGAGGAAAAGTCTGGACGATTGACAGATGACCTTGGTCCACTTTAAATACCATTGCACAGAATTACTGGACACAGAGCTTGTCCTCTGAGATGGAAGACCGAGTAGTACTGATCTCCAAGATATAAATATCTCCTGGTTCTTTGGAAGAACTCTGGGTCGAGAATGAACCTACGGTGACACCATGAGATTCATACCGCATGTGAACCTGGCTTGACCGAGAGCAACCTGGAGACAATTCCAATGTCTTGCGGAGGCCACCACTACCCTTGTTCAGAGATGCTAGGTTGTGACAGGACCGTAGAACCACAGGGTAATCCATCAGAATGTGGAGGACCGGGAACCATGGCTGGCAATGCCAAAAAGGACGTGCACCCTCAATGCTCGTACATTGTGGATCAATCCACGCGTAAGCATCCACACCATCAGGACAAGGACGACACATTCACCGCCGATGCTTGAGGTTGAAAAAACCGAGCAGAAGGTCAGTAGTTTCGCATTCTCCACCGATGCTTAAAAATCCACGAAGGGTCTGCCTAACTGCTCGAAATGGCCAGGTCAACCAGCTTGGGGGCGAGGAGTTCCAGTTCTCCCTCACGGACAACGTCGTCCAACGAGGTGGTGTATCAGAAGACAGTCCGGTACTTGCCATTTGCCAGGTCTGCTTCCAACTTCCAATAACGTACATTGAAATGGAGTTTAAATTCCTCCTTTGTCCAGAGCCTGATCAGGTCTTGAGGTCACAGAACTCTCCCCACCCGGTAAGCGACACATTTTTGGTCACTGATAGCTGAGGTCGGATTTTTCCATGTACATAGGCGAAAACAAATAGGGGAAGTACAAAGCCAGGTATACTAAACACAATCTTAAACAAGAAGCAAAAACCCAAGTATTAAAACCAGACAAGGTTGGAATAGCTGGAGCACAAGCCTAGCCTACACTAATGTTAGCCTGCTGTAGCTAATCATCAATTATCAGCAGTTATCCTCAACAGGAAACAACTGATTCGTTTCCCCAAGAACAGTTCTATGAAGGCTTCGTTCCTTCATCTGATGATGCAGGAAAATCCGTCTATTGCCAAACTTTGGCCGGGACTGACATTGCTAAGCGGGGCATAGACGGTACAGCCTTAGTTTTATACTACGATTCAGTGGCATGAAACCGTCCTAGCTCGAAGGCCTCAGGAAGTGTTCTACAGCAATCCAGGAGAATGTGCCATCGACATTGGCCGGGTCTTGATTCGTCATCTGAGCCCAGAAATCGTGTCAGGAAAGAACGCTTGGTCGGAAGCAGATGGAAGTCAATTCTGGGCTCAGGCAGGACGCCCTGACATGAGGTTGAGTGGATGGTAGATTTCAGAAGTGCCAAACCAATTGGCAATAAATGATATGTTGAACAATGTCCAAAACTCTCAGCCATAAAACAGATCAAAATGCTGTGTTTTTAAAATACCTTTGCAAAATTACATGCAGGAGAGTATAATTAAACATGAACATAAATAAATACGTTAACAACACATGAATTGAATCAGTTTTTGGATACAAAGGTGCGATGAAAATCCATAACGAACATGCTGAACAATGTCTAAACAAGCCAAAAGGACCGCCATCTCTTCTACAATGAACTTCAAGACAGGAAGGAGGGAATACTTGTGGGAATCGGGAACCCTCGAGAGACAGATAACAAGTTCACAATTCATTTGAGATATATTTATAAGTACGAAAAAAGTGTACAGTACAATGAATGACTTGAAAGAAAACCTGCAACTCCCTGTGTAACTAAATCATGAGAGGATAGGATACCACATGACAGGCTAGACTAACCTAGCGACACAACTTTACACCTTTAAACCTTTTTACGAGATTTAATTACAATATGCCTGAAAATAAAAGGTACTGCCAAGAAGGCCTGAGAATGTTATGATAGTGATGTCACCCGGATCTGATGGCTTGGATATAGCAGAGGCTACATATATTATATATATATATGTAAAGTTTCAGAGTATGGGATACCACACTGGTGGGTGAAGCAATTTAGTAGGAGACGGGTAGAGACTAGAGCACTGGAAAACCAATAACATCTTACCTTTAACTTACATTCTCAAATGGTAAACTAAGTTAACATCTTACCTCTAAGTTATGTTCTCACATGATATTCCCCAAAACTGACTGGTTTGGTGGTTTTCTAACTATATATACTTACCAATCTCTTACAAAATTGCTTCTACCCTCCAGTGTAGCATCCCATACTCAGAAACTATAGCTAGCTCTGTCCTAGCTATCTCCATGATGCTCTGACAATGTCACTACCATAAAATGTTACGAGCTGAGTATGTGATGCCATACTGGAAGGTGCAAGCAATTAATAAGAGATGATTAATATGCTAAAGTGCTAATAACTAAACCTCTAATTTGTTTTCACAAGAAAACTAAACTGTTAATATCTTACCTCTAATAAGTCCTGAATTTGCCCCAGCATGGAATGCACCTCTTTTGCTAACAACCAGTGAAATTCATCTTTCTGTTGAATTGTAAACAAAACACAAGTACAATATATACTGTGGATATAGTAGTAAGTTCTGTCAACAGCCAGACAAATTCCTCAAAATTTCTCTAATTGGAGGATTCTGTTCAAATCATGACATTGTAATGCCATCTTGGAAGGTTTAGATACAAATCATAACGTCATGATCAGTGTTGCACCGAATACCAGTTTTCAATATCAGTATTGGCTGATATTGGCATGATCAGTTGAATATCGGTATCGGCAAACTTTGTACTACAGATTTGTAATTCTAAGTAGTTCGATGTTTGAATTTCATTACTATCGTAACTGCGCATGAGCTTGACATTGTCCACAAAATAACCAAGAAAAACCACATTCTTATAATCGTACATTTGAACTGAAAGTAACATCATAGAGGAATTGATTTTTGTCAGTGTTTTGATTAATACAAAATGTTCAACGGTAGAAAATCTTATATCATGAGTTGCTTTCAACTAGTACGTATTGGCCAAAGTAAATTCCTACAGTAGTGCTAATCCGTATTGGACACTTATCCCCCAAATTAGAGGTCCCGCCCACATTATATTCATAGGTAATGACATAGCCATGGTAGGGAACAACATTCTCTTTCTATTAAGTGCAACTTAATGGTAGGTGCAATTTTTCAAGTATTAGTTTTATCAATTTTCCTTTTTCTTCTTGCTGTAACATACCGATATGAACATAATAAATAAGTTTAACATCAATCATTTTTTTAAGTTTTTACTTCCTTTTTTGATGGTAAGCTTATTAACATAAAACCTACAACCTCCTCTACAACGATTAATGTACAAGTCTTGAAGACCACGCTCTCAAGAAGTTGCAACCAAGTCCACGTGTCATGGATAACATGTTAGGAACGATTATTTAAATAATTATGGGACTGCACATGCATGGTTGCTAACTGAAATCTCAACGACAGAAACTGATTGGGTATAGTACATTTTACATCACAGTTGTGAAGCATATATTTTCTAATACTCGGGACTTTGATGATGATGTTGAGTCTCTAAAAATCACCGTCGTTCTGTATAATCACTTCATAAAAATTGAAAAATTGAGGTGGGATATTTCTTTGTGTGATATCAAGTTCCATTGAAAAGTCTTTGAGAAGGCTAGTATATTAGCTAAGCTAAGGACTAGTATTTATTAATAATACAAATGACAAAATACACCTTCAACAAAATGTCTAGCCTAAGCTACCTAACATAAGGCCATACCAGTATTACTACAACAATATCCAGCGCATATATAGTAACCGAGTTTTAGAGTTACATATATATACGTACTACTACTAGTAGTACTACTATTACTAGTAATAGTACTAATAGTAGTACTACTATTACTAGTAATAGTACTACTACTATTAGTATTACTAGTATTAGTAATAGTAGTACTACTAGTAGTACTAGTACTAGTAATACTACATTAGTACTAATACTTATTAGTATTACTAGTATTAGTAATAGTACTAGTACTACTAGTATTACTAGTAATAGTACTAATAGTAGAACTACTAATACTAGTAGTACTAGTAATAGTAGTACTACTAATACTAGTAGTACTACTATTACTATTAGTATTACTAGTACTACTAGCATTAGTAGGACTACTATTACTAATACTAGTACTACTAATACTAGTAGTACTAGTATTAGTAATAGTAGTACTACTAGTATTAGTAGTACTAGTATTATTAATAGTAGGACTACTATTAATAATAGTAGTACTAATAGTACTACTATAAACTTTTTACTAATACTAACAGTACTATATGACTGACAGCGGGCGACCAAAAATATAAAAATGAGACTAGTGTTAATGAAATCTGGGGAGAGTATCTTACGAGATTCATTTTCTCCTCCTCTTCACTGTCATCTGCCATTCTATTCACTGGTATATACTTATATTCATGGAACTAACGTAGAAATTAGAGAGAAGTTCTGGAGCTCGATGACACACAGGTCCTATTATTATTATTATAATGCTATTGAAATATTATTTAAACCTAATCAGCGAGACTCAGGAGGAGTAAGTTTTAATTCTCGAAGATTGGTGACTGGACATTAGGAAGGGCGATACGCTAGAAATTAAGAACGGCGATATGCTAGCTTTCAATAGGAGAAAGTTAGAGTCATGATCTCAATTTGAAATGTAACGGTTGCTTTAATTTTATTTGGCCGATTTTTATGTAATAAAGGGATCATCAATTAACTGTTTTACATACAAGGGACTATTTCCGGCTAAGGTTTTGAATCTTAGCTTATTCTCTTAGTTTTATCATCTGGCTAAATTCGGTCACATTTGCAGTGACGTCACGGTCAATAGGTGGATATGCAGCAAGTATAGATAGATAAATATAATTATTACCTATTCGCCAGGTAAATATGATTCTGGGTTTTTTTTGACGCCGGGCAGTCGAACTGAGATGTGAAAGCTTGATGACTTAAAAGTTTAGGCCAACACACCCAATATCCTGCCCACAGTACCATTGATATAGGCTAGTGACGGGGGATGAGGCTTATCATCAGCTTCCTGGAGATCATGAGTCCCAATGGCCAGGGCTCCTCCAGCAGAGGACAATAGGTAAACTTGCTCCTCCATCGGGTTTTTTTCATCCCGATACTGAGTTTTGATAAGTTTACCCGTGTGTTTCCACTAGCGCCGGGAGGCAACTTGCTTCCGTCGCTATGATTCGTTATCAGAGACTCTCCAGACCGGGTGTTGTGATCCGGGACGGAGGCAGCAGGACAGACTACTTTTAAATGAAACATCCATCTAAGTCTAGAGCCTGTCTCCAGAACATAACCCGGTGTTCACACTTCCCCTCCGTGACCACTGACAGCATGGTACCACTGACAGAACGGGGGGTGAGTGTTCCACCAGCATCTTAGTTTGCTACAATTTGGTTAGTAGTTTGAAACTAGTGTCGACCCAGAACACTCTCAGAACGAGAGACCTGCTGGAAGACACCATGTTTCACGTTTGAACAGGTTCGGGTCATTGTAGTCCGAACCATGATCAGACGGGTTCCGCTTCCGTGGGTGATTTCTGCTTTTCGAAAAGCCATTATGTGGGTTCTTCATCCTCTGTATTCAAGGGAATGCCTCTCGCTAGTAGGCTCCCGGCATGGCGACTATACCATGTTATGGTAGTCTCAGTGCTCAGATCGATCTTCCTTTCGAACCATGGAGCGATTCTTCCTCTTTATTACCTGTCATGGTTGGAACACTCTTTCTTGTGACTGTGGCGTCAGCCAGGAGGAGAAGTTGCTTACAATTAAGTCCTAATAACATAAAAATGAACTTAACGATTAGAATGGTCATGAGGTGCTAGTTCTCACATCGGTCTCTGAGCCGTTGACCATAAATCCGATATATAAGATTTTTGAATCAAAGCTTAAATGAATTGGTTGTGGAACCTAGTATGTGCCATATATTTGCCATTAATTTAAATTAAGTGAGAACGACTCATTTGCTGGACATCAATGTTTGTTTTACCAGGGAGTTGTTATTCAGATAATAACAACTCCCTGGTTTTACTCTGAGGCAATCCGTCCAAGTGCCAAGTAACATAATAGAGGGCGGTAGACAGTAATGACTCGTAATTCAAATCACTACACTAGGTGAGCCCGAAGAAAGTGATATGGAGGAAAACAAAGAGAGAAAGATGCCTACTACTTACGGGAAAAAGCCAGATATATTTCAGTTAAATGGAGGTGAACGTTTCATGATCGGTTCAGAGGTAAGTGTCTTTTATTTGTACGTCCCAATATCCTGTGGAACTTGCTGGCTGTAACCTGGCAAGTTGTACTAAATATACACTTAAGCCTGTAACGTAGCTTACTAATAGTGATACTACTAGGTAGGGTTGCATAGACTTAACGTTTGCCTAGCTAGCCTAAGCTTTTAAGTTTACCTGGATAGCTCAGTAGCACTAACACTGAGTAACAGTGTAGTAGTAGTACTAGTAGTACTACTCACTACTAGTACTACTACTAGTAAGTACTACTCGTAGTACTAGTGGTAGTAATACCAGCAGGCAGAAATTTCAAATAGACTAGTCAATGAACAGGTCGTATCATTTTATTTAAGTTACGGTATGTTACACAAAAGTCTAGGCCTCTGTTTCCAATTTATGTAAGTAAACTCCAAATAAGGAATTCACAAGAAATGGAAATAATGGAGGATCCCACAACGTTAATAAGTTACGATAGTTTCGTCACAAATTTTAATACATTACAAATATTATAACCCTTCTCGTTTGTGTCAAAAGCCCTAACAAGTAACAGTATTTAACAGATACAGAAAAATTATTTGCTAACATAGAATGAGAGATATTACTATATGAAAGATATCACATATATACGTCTATGGAAAATCATTCTCCGTCCACAACGACCATAAGCTGCTGCTGCTAGAGATGATTCATCTTAAGAAGGCACCACCAAGGTTACAATGCATGCTTTTTCAAGGCATCCGTACTATATGGAAACTTTCTTGTTGATGCTAGCAGTACTGAATACAGTTTAGCCTAGTTATGACAAATTGTTGGATGCAGGTGATATTGAAAATTTATGTTTTATGTCCTTTATAGGGTTCTTCTTTCATTGCTTTTATTTGTTTTTATTGGACGTTATTACGGCGATCCCTATTTGAGCTGCATTTACAATGGCAGTAGGATACCTCCATTAACAAACCTATCATAAACTGCTTTCTTCTTTCTACGTGAACAGGTTGGTTACTATCTGCGTATGTTTCGCGGCTCCCTGTACAGAAAATATCCATCACTATGGCGACGTATGGCTACTATCGAAGAGAGGAAACAGATTGTTGCACTTGGAGAGAGTACGTCTGATATTTGTTGTTTTGAGAATAAATTCAACCCCATACATATTCAGTAGCCTATAGTATAGTAGTAGAGTCATTTTAGTAACAGTTTGTATTGTATTGTATGATGTGATATGCTGATATGATATATAATGATATGATATTATATGATACAGTATGATGTTATGATACTGTATATGATGAATACATGATGATATATGTGATGTGATGATATATGATGATGAAATATAGATGATGATATGTTATTAAGTGGTGATGATGTGATTGATGAAATGGTATTAAATGGTGATGATATGATGAAATTATATGATGATATTTGATACGATAAGTGATTTGTCACCTATTTGAACTGGTAATTCATTAGTCCAATTAGAGCTATCCCTCTTTTGCAATTATTTACGTCATTACACGATATGACATTCTTACCCTATGGATCCTTTTAAACCTTGTAACAGGATTTGGACCCCATGGCCTGGCCACAAATGTCACCCTCCTAAGAGCCTCAGAGGTCGAAGAGATCTTAGAAGGAAACGATGAGAAATACAAAGCTGTGATGGTGAACATGGAACCTACCACACCGAGGGAAAATATCAAAGTAAAGAGAACCACGAGAGACTGGGTCCCGGCGATGCCAAATAGCTCTCAACATCTCGATGCGGTGCCTTGTTCAACACCAATATCAAGAGTGAGGTCTTTGTCCAGAAAGCAGAGAACATTCCCGCTTTGGTAAGTTGAGGGGATGAGTAGTAAGAAATGCTGTCATGCTGCGTGTGTGAGATGAGGTCAGAAGTAATATTTAGGAAAATGTTATCTTCTCCAGTGCAAGTTCTAATGTATATATATATGATAGAAATGTGTGTGTAAACGTAGTTTTGAAGCCTTGCCCACAGACCTTGATTGTTCAAGATTGTTCGTCATTCTTGTTTTTCCTTGTTGAATTAGGCTCGATGAATCTATGCGATCGTGATCGTGTGTATGTAGGCTTCTTTTTGCGACACATGGGAAGAATATTCGAAATATCAAGAAAATGTTCTTTAGTAGGCTTAGACTGACTGAACGAATAATGCTATGGAAGGTTGTGAGTCTATTATAAAATGAGAGCTCTATTTTAAACTGTGTGCAGACGCATGTGATTAAGTTTGAAAGGGTGACAAAATAATAAAATATCCTATGGTCAGGTACATATGCCACAATGGTCGGCTCATTCCTCAGACATCATTTCATACAGACATCATTTCATACAGACATCATTTCATACAGATATCATTTCATACAGACATCATTTCATACAGATATCATTTCATACAGACATCATTTCATACAGATATCGTTTCATACAGATAACGTTTCCCACAGATATCGTTTCATACAGAGACATCATTTCATATAGACATCATGTAATGCAGATATTGTTTCATACAGACATCATTTCACACAGACATCATTTCATACAGACATCATTTCATACAGACTTCATTTCAAGTCTTGTGGTTTCGTTGTGGACTTCTTATACATGCAGTTTGCACTGGGTACAATAAACGCGTTAAGATT